>JAWQFJ010027781.1:0-7500 GCA_034096865.1 Theodoxus fluviatilis | reverse complement strand
AGGGTCACTGCAGCGGGAAGGATCGAGGGAGCTCCGGATCTCCCCCGGCCTCTCGCCTTCACGGCGAGCGTGTCCTTATGCATGAGCGAGGATCGTAGGCAACGTCTAGCCCTCGCAATTTTCTCGAGATTTTGGGCCAAACAAACGCGCTCAAATTTGTTTCGCCTCGTCTCGACAGGGTAGCACTTGTACTGAACATTTTCTGAAGCCATTTTCTCAAAACTGCCGCTTGCGAGACGCATGTCTCCTAACAGGCAAAACTACGCTTTTGATTCGACGCTGTTCGCACTAATACAGAATTAGTCAGAAGAGCCTGCATATCAAAGATATTCTTGCATCTTCGAAAAACGAAAAGTTGGGTTGGAACTAGTTTTGTTATACCCGTCGACAAATATTTTCCCATTCTTTCAGGCTACAATAGTTATTACTGGATAAGAACCGCACTGATTCTTTCAGAAATTGAGTTTGTTTTGCTTTGAGTTTAAAGTTCCTCTCCGATTTTCAGAGCTTGGGCGCGCGTTTGTGTGTATATGTTCGTTCGTGTGTGTATAGATGTGTGTGTAGGTGTGTTTGTGTGTGCATGTGTGTGTATATGTGTATGTGTGTGTGCGCATGTGTGTATATGTGTGTGTGTGTGTATGTACGTGTGTGTACACGCGCGCGCGTGTGCGCGGGTATATGTGTGTGTGTGTACGTGCGCGCGTGCGCGTATGTGTACGTGCGCGCGTGCGCGTATGTGTACGTGTATGTGTGCGTGTACGTGCGTATGTGTACGTGTATGTGTGCGTGTACGTGCGTGTGTGCGTGTGTGTTTTGTGTGTGTGTGTGTGTGTGTGTGTTTCTGTGTGTGTGTTTGTGTGTGTGTGTGTGTGAATGTACACATATATACATACATAAATAGAGAGAGAGAGAGAGAAGAGAGAGAGAGAGATAGAGATAGAGAGAGAGAAAGAGAGAGAGAGAGAGAGAGAGAGAGAGAGAGAGAGAGAGAGAGAGAGAGAGAGAGAGAGAGAGAGAGAGAGAGCACTGAACTAAACTGAACTGAACTGAACTGAACTCTTTATTGAAAGGGTCTCCAGCCCATTACATATACATGTATTACAGCACAACAATAATGCATACATCATATTTCAATCAACAAACATACTTCCCCTACCGTTGCACCTTCTCCTCTTTAGGGCATGAAACAGGTAGGTGCATACCGCTCGAATACTGTTTTGATATTTAGCACTCATTAATTGTGTGAAAACATTGGCATAATCGGTTACGAATGGTACTAAGTGTTTCCTCTCTGAGATCGCTCACTGCTGGACACCTGACCAACAAATGGTATTCATCTTCTTCTTCTTCGTGACACAATGGACATGGTGGTAAAATCATTGTTTCATATATATATATGTGTATGAATGTACATTTCAGTTGCACCAAAACGAAATTTCATAAATGCCTCTTTGAAGATCTGTTTATCCACACAGTATAAATATGCCTCTACTTCAAGTGCGAACTTAAAACTCCTGTCATTCACGTATCTTGCACTCCTGTGTAGTTCATTAGCGCATTTTTCTGAGTATCCAGTCACAAAACTCTTTTAAGCGACTGATAAATGAAGTTTTGCATTCGACTATCTGCCTGTCCCAAACCCAGTCCAAACTGTTCTCTCTTAGCATGCTCCGTATCTTGTAAGCCCAATTCATTTCTGAATCGATGTTGTGTACAAGCATTCTGTATGCTTGGGCAATCTATCTTCTTCATGGGGGTGTGTGTGTGTGTGTGTGTGTGTGTGTGTGAGAGAGAGAGAGAGAGAGAGAGAGAGAGAGAGAGAGAGAGAGAGAGAGAGAGAGAGAGAGAGAGGGAGAGGGAGAGAGAGAGAGAGAGAGAGAGAGAGAGAGAGAGAGAGAGAGAGAGAGAGAGAGAGAGAGAGAGCGAGAGAGAGAGCGAGAGAGAGAGATTGAAATTGAAATTAAAATTGAAATTGAAATTGAAATTTTTATTTGATAGGCCAAAGGCCCTTTCAAAGGAGAGTGACATTTTCCATTGACAGCGCTTCTTCTCTTCGTCTTAATATATGCTTCGCAACAGTGAGGCTACACCTTGTATTATGTATGCGTCTGTTGATGACACTAAACAAACAAAAGTGTGTCTCTCTGGGGGGTTGTGTGATTTCCTAAAAGAAAATTATCCAATCTTCATACACTGGACATTTTAACAGAGAGAGAGAGAGAGAGAGAGAGAGAGAGAGAGAGAGAGAGAGAGAGAGAGAGAGAGAGAGAGAGGAGGGGGCGGACGGATGAATGGATGGACGGACGGACGGATGGACGGACGGACGGATGGACGGACACACAGACAGACACACAGACAGACACGCAGACAGACACCCAGTGTTGTGAACAACAGTCATCGTTTGAGTTTAGACCTAAGTTTAGTATGATTGAGAGGAAATATCGGTGAATATTATTTTCTGGTTATTTGTTAAAGGTTCCTTTATAAAGAATTGGAAATTGATTCTACCACTTTTTGTCCGTACGTAGACCTCAGTAGATTCTTCGAGAAGCGTGACGTATGCACTAGAACATGACGGAAGTAGGAGATGGCGAAAGACGCATGCGCGAGGGAGAGGGACGGAGAGATCTGGCGCGATGAGCGGTCGTAGTGAAGGAGGGCTGAGGCCTATCGAATCCTACAGCTAACATTCTCACGAACTTTGCCAACACAGTTCACGCTGTCTGATGCAGGCGTGTTCAAGTGCTACAGTGAGTACCACCCCGCATGTTATCTACATTCTGTTGGAAGATGATAGCAAAGATACAGGCTCGGTCGAATCACATTCAAGATGGCGATGTCGTGCAGCTTAATGGAGACGCTAGCGAGGAGTTGCCTTCGAAAATGAATGGACAGACTTTTGAGCGTTAGAGCTTTGATCTTCGGACTGTGTATCAAGAACTGAGAGAGTTTCAGAGGTCCTGTTGTTTGAGTATGTGATTCTACGTTCCGTTGTGAGGAAAGTAAAGTTGCTACGTTTTCCTCTACTACGCAAATTTGTCGTCTCTGTGATTGACTGTAGAACGACAGACGAGCACCAAGAGATTCAAAAGAATCCGTGTTATAGCCTAAAGTGCTAGCAACAACATACCTGCACGCCAATACATCGATAGATTGTGGCCGGCTGTATAGCACGTAACACTGGGGGCCAAGCCGAGGATCTCTACAGCTTCGTCAAGAGTCGACTAGTCAAGATTCGACATTGCCGAACGAGGCCAGCAACGTCATTTTCGTCGAGACCGTGACGCCTACTGTGTGGACTCAAGACAGTGGTCTTGTGTATAGGGAGTCCACGGTAAAGTGTAGTAAAGCTATTGCCGTCGTCAGTCAAAGTCGCCGACACTCCAAGAGCTGCATCATTATCCAGGATGGCGGATTTCTGGCAGGCTGGAGTTGACATCGGACTGAAGGGTAAACAGCTGACCGAGTACGTGAAATCTCGGGAACGAGAACAACAACAGGAACAAGAGATGAAACTGAAGATGCGAAAACTTGAACTCGAAACTCAAGAAAAAGAACGTGACAGAGAAGCTCGAGAAAAAGAACGTGCCAGAGAAGCGCAAGAAAGAGGACGTATACGAGAACTTGAAGCTCAAGAAAAAGAACGTCAACGTCAACATGAACTTGAACTAGCGCGAATTCAGCATGGTGCAAGAAGAGAGGGTGCAGTTCAAAGAGAATCACACAAGGCTCCAAAGATCCCGTCCTTTTTAGAGGATAAGGACAAGATCGACAGCTACCTTGGCAGATTTGAGAGGTATGCTGAGAATGCGAATTGGCAGAAAGATGGATGGGCCATCAAACTGAGTGCTCTCCTCTCCGGGAGTGCCCTCGATGTCTACAACAGGATGTCTGAAGAAGACGCCAAGGACTACGACAAGCTGAAAGATGCATTGCTTCGTCACTACAACTATACAGAGAAGGGATACAGACAACGTTTCCGGGAGTGCAAACCAGAGGCAGGGGAAACACCAGAGCAGTTCATCGAACGGCTGAAGACGTATCTACAGAAATGGGTAGAGCTGTCAGGACTGACAAAGGACTATGATCACCTGCGAGACCTGATAGTCAAAGAACAGTTCGTGGCTGCATGCCAAAAAGATCTGGCAGTCCACTTGGAAGAACAAGAATCTCAGTCCCTGTCGAACCTTGCCAAGTGTGCAGAGCGATATTTGACCGCACATGGAAAGACAATGGCTCCACCAAAGCAACAGCAAAGACAGAAATCCCCGAAGACCGAGATCCAAAGCATAGGCGATACACCGAACGGAGCGGACACACCAAACCAGAAAGGCTGTTTCTACTGCAAGAAAGTAGGTCATCGAATTGCTCAATGTAAAAAGAGGCTGAGAGACGAGTCCATTGCAGAGCAAAAAGAGAGTCCAAAATCACGCAACCCTACCAATCGACAGAATTGCGCGGGAAGTGTCATTTTGCCCCGTGCGAAACCAGTGACTTCAGTTTCAGTAGAGGACGTCAAAGAATGTGTGAGGGACGGCCAAATATTCCTCGCAAATGGCAAGAGCATCCCCGTCGTCGCCAACGGGGCTGTCAACGCGTCAAACATGCCAGTGGCCGAAGGGATGATCAACGGGCATGAAGTGAGCGTCTTGAGAGATTCTGGTTGCAGCGGCGTCATCATCAAAGAAGATTTGGTAACCAAAGACCAACTAACTGGAGAATTCAGACTGACGCTCATGGCAGACTGTACATGCGTGCGAGCGCCAACAGCCAAGGTGTCTGTTGACAGTCCATACTTCAAGGGTGAAGTTGAGGCGGTTTGTTTGAAGAGGCCGATGTATGACGTCATGATTGGAAATATCGAGGGAGCACGGTCGCCGAACGATCCTGATCCTGAATGGAAACCAGAAAGCCGGATACAACAGCCAAGAGACGATCCTCTTCCGTTCAAAGAGGTATCCACTCCTGAACTGGAACATTGTGTTGGTGCTGTAACCACCAGGGCACAAGCCAAACGAGACAAGCAAGCAACCAAGCCGTTGAGAGTGAGCAGCCTATCAAAGAACGTCAGTGTCAACAAGGAGGAGCTGATCCAGATGCAGAAAGAAGATTCCGGTCTATCGAAATATCGGAACCGGACGGACAAGGTCACCAGAGGGAAAGGCGTCGTTCACTTTGAAGAAAGAAACAAGATTCTCTACAGAGTTTTTCAACATCCTGACGTTAGTGGTGGCAAGCCTCTGCGGCAAGTCATTGTGCCCACGCCACTCAGAAAGCATGTAATGGAGGTGGCTCACAACTCAATCATGGGGGGTCACCTGGGCATCAAGAAGACGTCGGACAGGATTCAAGCGGCATTCTACTGGCCAGGCTTGCAGCAAGATGTAACCAGATTTTGCCGGTCCTGCGACATTTGCCAAAAGACTGTGCCAAAAGGGAGAATAACCAAAGTCCCTATGCAAAAGATGCCGTTGGTTGATCAGCCATTCAAGAGAGTAGCCATCGACCTTATCGGTGAGATAAAACCAGCCAGTGAAGAGGGACACCGATGGATACTGACACTGATTGATTACGCCACAAGATACCCAGAAGCTGTACCTTTGAAGAAGATTGACACAGAGACAGTCGCTGAAGCCCTAGTTGACATCTTCAGCCGGGTCGGAGTGCCAGAGGAGATCCTTACCGACCTGGGGGTGCAATTTGTTTCGCAGTGCATGGAGGAAGTCAACCGTCTCCTGAGCATCAAGCATCTGACGACGACTCCCTATCATCCAATGTGCAACGGTCTGGTGGAGAAGTTTAATGGGACATTGAAGGCCTCTCTGAAGAAGATCTGCAGCGACGAACCCAGACAGTGGCATCGGTTCATCAACGCCTTGCTTTTCTCCTATCGGGAGGTACCGCAGGAGTCCACAGGCTTCTCCCCGTTCGAATTATTGTATGGGAGGACTGTCAGGGGACCAATGCACATCCTGAAAGAGTTGTGGACAAAAGAGATTGAAACTCCGGAGGTGAAAACCAGTTACCAGTACGTGGTGGATCTTAGAGAAAAGTTGGAGAACACTCTACAGATCGCCCAAGAGAACCTGGAGAAAGCTCAAACCAGCGGAAAGCACTACTATGACAGGAACGCTGTGGTGCGAAAGTTTCGACCAGGAAACAAAGTGTTGGTCCTCTTGCCCACTGACCACAACAAGCTACTTATGCAGTGGAAAGGTCCTTACACCGTGGAAAGTGTGGTCGGACTCAATGACTATCGAGTAAAGGTGGGACAGAAGTCGAAGGTCTACCACGCCAATCTTTTGAAGCTATATGTGGAGAGGACACCGGACCCAGAAGAAGTCATCGGAGGAGCCGTCGTGTCTGAGGACGACTATACCTTCGAAGACGAAGATGTCCTTGATCTGGGAGATGTTGGCCACAAAGAAGGTGCGCGTGATGTCAAAGTGGGGGAACAACTGTCAGCCAGTCAACGTGCCGAGCTTAGCGAGCTCGTCGGCGAGTTCGAGCATGGGTTTCGAGTCGCTCCAGGGTCTACTTCCCTGATCGAACATGAAGTGAACCTCACCTCATCAGTTCCGGTACGCTCGCGTCCGTACCCAATACCCTACCAAGCGCGCGAGTCACTGAAAAAGGACATCAACGAAATGTTGGAGATGGGAGTCATCAGGGAGTCCACATCTCCCTATGCATCACCTGTAGTGGTTGTGAAGAAGCCTGATGGTAGCAACCGCGTGTGCATTGACTACAGGAAGCTCAACAAGATCACTGTGTTTGATCCCGAGCCCATGCCCACAGCTGAAGATTTGTTCCGACGTCTAACGGGGAGCAAGTTCTTCTCAAAAGTCGATTTGAGCAAGGGGTATTGGCAAGTGCCCATGAGAGCGAGGACATACCCAAGACGGCATTCGTAACGCCAGATGCGACTTATGAGTGTCTCAAAATGCCTTTCGGAATGGTGAACAGCGGAGCAACCCTAAAACGAGGCCTCAGGAAGATGCTAGCAGGCATGGACAACGTGATCTGCTACTGGGATGACCTCCTAATACATACAAAGACATTGGGAAGAACACATGAAGACTTTGAGAGAGCTGTTCACCCGCCTCACAAAAGCAGACCTGACTGTGAGAGCCAGCAAGTGCATCCTGGGGACCGACAATGTGGACTTCATTGGGTCATTCCTCAAGAACGGTCAGAAGGGGCTCCTGGAAGATAACATCACCAAGATTCAGTATGCTCCACGTCCTACTAACAAGAAGTATGTCAGATCTTTCATGGGTATAGGTGGTTACTATAGGGATTACATACCCAACTTTGCTTCCATCACAGCCCATCACTGATCTGCTGAAGAAGGGATGTTCCGAACCAAAGGTACCCTGGAGGACCAGCCCAAGGAGAAAGCCTACCAGGCAGGTCCGCGACCTCTGACGAAAGAACCGATTCTGCAACTTTCCGGATATAGCTCAAGCTGTTCGTCTTGAGAAATCTGACGCATCAGAC
>JAWQFJ010027780.1:22500-35157 GCA_034096865.1 Theodoxus fluviatilis | reverse complement strand
TGAACGATCTAGCAAATATCTAGTATTCAGTGCAGACGCTTCGAGAATCGACCGGAACTAAGTGGTTCTACCTAACGCGTTGTTTTTCGACAGAGAGCGCCCAGGATAACTCCTGCAGGGAACGTTAATGAGAATGTTCTATCCACACACGCACGCATGCACACTGACATACACAGAGGCATGTAGGCAGACAGACAGAAAGACAGACAGACACTCACACGCACACGAGCACACACACACACGCACGAACACACACACACACACACACACACACACACACACACGAACACACACACACACACACGAACACACACACACACACACACACACACACACACACACACGAATATATATATAGACACACAAAGTGACAGATTGCCGAAGAGACACAGCACTGATGAGCAGAGATGCAGACTTAGGATGAAGCGAAGGAGGATGAATGATTAAATTTGGAGATGAAGACTTAGTTTAATTTACTGCTTTTGCGGACGAGTTTTTATTATGTATTCAGGACATTTTCCCAAAAAATGTACACAAATATATATCAATAAAAAATTACGAGTCATGGGAAGTCAATTTTTAATGCAACGCTTAAGAATGAATGAATGAATGAATGAATGAATGAATGAATGAATGAATGGATGGAAGACTTTTGTGGCCTATTACCCTCGGTGACCTACAGAAGGCCATTGATTACGAAAATTGCACGTGCGGGTTCGAGTAAAAGAAAGGAAGAATGAATGAACAAATGAATGACATTCCACGGCCTATTGCCTTTGTAGGCTATGTAAGGCCATTGATGAAGAAATCACTGGAACTAGTCAGGGTAGAAGCGAATTAAGTTACGATCTAGGTTATGGTATTATAAAGATATATACAGAAAGATTTGAATATTTGATTGAGTTTATCAAATAATCAGGCACATCATAATTTTTTTTTCCCATTAGCACATAATATACAATATTTACTCGTTCAGCTTTTATAGCAATTTTTCATACCGCTCCTTAACTTTTTGTGCATAGTGTATTTTAAATTGTAATTGTTTATGAAAAGGCAAAATATTCAGTTATCATAAGCTTGGAGGCTATTCCATACAATGACTTCAGCCTTTTCAAATTAGAATCACTACAGTTATTCCACATTGTTGATGCAAAACTGACATAAGAGTATCAGCATGGAAGATTTGGCAAGTTTGAATGTCAACAATGTCAACAGAGAGAAAAAATAGATGAATAGACATCTTACAAATACAATCAATGTGTGGTTGCCATCCTAAATGATCATCAATTATTGCACCAAGAACTTTGTGCTCAGCAGTTTTCTAGATGGCAAAGAATTAAGTAAATGATTACGTGATAAGGGATACTCTATGTTTTAGTCTCATACAGTCATAGTTATCACAATATATCTCGTTTTGGAATGGATGGATGGATGGAGTTTAAGGGCCTATAAGCCTTGTAGGCTATATAAGGCCACAACGTTTCTCGTTTTGGAAGCATTTATGACCATATGATTCAAAGAGCACAGGAATGTATTTCATCCAGGCTCCTTTGAAGTATTACTGCTAACATTCAGTCCTGACACCCAAGCAAGACAAATAGACAGAGAAACAGCCAGAAAGAAAAGCACAGAGATAGATGTAAATTCAGAATGACACATATATATATATATATATATATATATATATATATACATACATACACATAAATGCCGGTCAACATATGTGCGCACACACACACACATGCGGGCGCATGCACACACACACATGCACACACACAGCAGGCAAAGCCACCACACACATACACAGGGACATGGTACAGTCCCTGTAAAGAATAAAGAACAGAAAAAACATGCAGTTACACAGTTGTACTTGTAGACATTGAGACAGAAACACGGTAAGAGAGACAGACACAAACAAAGACGTATATACCATAGTATGATACACATGCATACAGGCACACTTTGGGCTCGTTTGTTTTTCCCTAAATCTCGAGAGAATTGCGAGGGCTAGGCGTTTCCTACGTTCCTCCCTCATAAGGACACACTCGCCGTGAAGGCGGGAGGCTGAGGGACGTCCGGAGCTACCTGTTGCAGCAACAAGCGAGTGTCCAAACAGTGTTCGTTTTTCTATGAATAGATCTGGAAAATTGTACAAGTGACGTTTGACCTATGCAGTGCGCTCCTCGATCTACAAATTGGATCTGGAAAAACCCCGATTCAAATAAAAAGCAAAAATAATTCGGCTTACGGCGTAACCCATCTCCACCCCAACCCCCCCAAACTTTCCCCTCTCCCGCCCTCCGTCCCGTCCCCCCTCCCCTCCAGAGTTGTAGATACACAGTACGGACACTCGGAGATTTCACATGCCTCCATGCCCTTCCCTGCCCTCGTCCCAACCCCACAAGTCGTAGATACAGTACGGACACTCGAATATTTTACATTCCTCCGTGCCCTTCCCTGCTCTCGTCACCCCCCCCCCCCCTTACAAGTCGTAGATATGCAGTCTGGACACTGAGATTTTACATTCTTTCCTACCCGCAAGAAATACCCCCCCCCCCTCTGCACAAGGTAACAAAGGGGGGGGGGGAGATGCCAAATCTCCCAGCGTTTATGCTGCATCACCTAACCCGTGAGTTGACCATCTTTTGTTGCGACATGAACGCTTCTTGTCATTTCAATACATTGAAGTTTCCTGATCTATCCTTAACTCAATGTCCGTTTTATGTTTGGATACCCATTTTGTGTTCGGACGCCCGTTTTTTGTCTCTAAATCGTCCCCTGTACCAATACATATCGGGTAAATCGTCCGTTGATTTGAATAGACGTGGGAAACCTCTGATCTACTTGTACAAAGGAGCGAAGCAACCGGCCAATCAGCATGGGGCGACATACTTTTGGCACGAAAATGACATAAAATCAACTGACATCATCAAATTAAAGTATTGACGCACCCGAAAAAAGGTCTCTAAACAGTGTTTGTGTATCCGATCTATTAATTGATCTGGAAAATCCTCAAAGTGACGTTTCGCCTGCACAGCGCATTCGTCGATTGTCGATTCTAAGATGCCCCCCCCCCCCCCTCCCCCCGGAAAGGGGTGGGTGGGAGGAGGGAGGGCATGGGAAACGGGCAGTGGGGCGAGAAACAGGGTGGGAGAGGACGGACGGGAAGGGAGAATGATTTCAAGTAACCTTTCCTAACCACGCCTCCCTTTTCCGTCCCCACACCCTAACAAAACACTCCCCCCCTTACCCCCATTCCTTCACCCCACTCTTATCTCCTCACCATCTCACCCCTCAAGCCCTTGCCATCCCTCACCTCTCACTCCCATATCTCCCACCCTTCACCTCTTAACCGCAACCCCCCCCCCCCCCCTCCCGCCATCCCCTCAAGCCTTCACCGCTTACCCTCCCACCCCTCACCCCACCCTACCCCCCAACCCAATCCCCTCACCCTGCACACCATCCCCTCACCCCAACCATAACTCCCCACCCCCATTATTCCAACCCCCTCCTGCCACCACCACTCTACCCCCCATTACCTCCTTCCCCCGCACCCCTTTTCCATTCCCACCTCAACCCCCCAACCCCAGGGGAGTGGGTGGGGGGGATGGCGGGCTGGGCGGGGCGGGGCGGGTTGACTTGGAGGAAGCCGGGGGGGGGGGGGGGGCAGATTGAGCCGGGGGGGGGGATGTTTGAGTCGGAGGAAAGGTGGGGGTGGGGTGGGGGAAGGAGTTGAGGGGAAAGGGAGGGCTGCTCAAACCCCGTGAGTCGACCTTTTTTCTTTCTCTCGACAAACTCTGTCATTTTCAGTCCACCGGGAATTTCCTGATCTGTCGTAGAAGAATTTCCGTTCTATGTTTGGACACACGTTTTTGGTAGCAAAAATCGTCCCCTGTATTATTAGATATTGGGATAATCATCCATTGACATTAACAGACTTGGGAAAACCTCTATGATCGACTTGTAGAAAGGCGCGATGGATGGATGGATGGATGGATGGATGGATGGATGGATGGATGGATGGATGGATGGATGGTGTTTTACGGCCCATCAGCCTTTGTAGGCTATGTAAGGCCATTTAGCACGAAAAGCACTACAGCAGTTTAGAGTAAACGCAAATCAAGTCACGACGTCACTAGTTACTCGCCTCTTAGGAATAGCGTAGATTCTTACCCCAAACCCACAGGGGGAAGGTATGCGCGAACCAACTGTCCAATAAGCATAGCGCAACAAACTTTTGACGCGAAAATGACATCAGATCTATTAATATCGTCCAATGAAAGTATCGACGAACGTTTTATGTTTGGACACACGCTTTTTGCTGCGACTCCCTCGATAGGCGCGTTTGTTTGGCCCAAAATCTTGCGATTTTTCCTGAATGGCTAGTCGAGGGCGAGTGAGGCGCTCCTACAGCTAGGAAAACGGCAAATCCTCTCGCAAGGCGGAACAACATGGCTGCGTCCTGGCGCCAGAGTCGGTGAATAAGTTACGGATAGACGAAATAACTGATGATTCAGATATCACATCAGTTTTTCACTTCATAGAACACACCAATTCAGGGAGCTCCAGACCTCCCTCAGCATCCCGCCTTCACGACGAGTGCGTCCTTATGAGCGAGGAACGTAGGCAACACCTAGCCCTCGCGATTCTCTCGAGATTTTGAGCAAAAAAAACATGCTCGATGCTCCCCGCAGCAGAGACCCGGATGAGCAAAAATGGCGAAGACAATGCGAGTTGGGCTGGTGTTCGGATTTAACAGTGCCTGTAATGTGCTTCTCAGGGTTCAAGAATGGAAAAGTGGACGTACAGGGAAGTATTTGCTGTTCGATTGTTCATTTGTATTTTTTAGGAGTAGGTGTATAGGTTATTTCTTGGCATACACTTCCGAAAAATGTTTTGTCGCTTGCAAACGCGCAACACCAGTACGTACGCTCTGAATTATGTCCCTTGAATTGATCGAAATGAATCGAGGCTCAACATTTCCAACAAAAGTGTCTACTGTTGAACCCGGGTTGCTTTTTCCCCCGTTTAAATACTTCCTGTGCCATGCGATATGAACCCATGGGGTGTTCTATCAAGTGAAAAACTGATGGGATATCTGTATCGTCAGTTCTTAAGATATGTCTATCGGCAACTTCTTCACCGACTCTGGCGCCAGGACGCAGCCATGTACTTCCGCCTTGCCAGTTGATGATTGGCCGTTTTTCTAGCTGTAGGAGCGTCTCGCTCGCCCTTGACTAGCCGTCGAGGGAGAATCTCGAGATTCGGGGCCTAAAAAACGCGCCCACTGACAGAGGTACAGACAATTCTGTTGAGTGTGTCCTCATAACACACATACCAACGCGACTTTATATCGGCACTGTCGTCTACATGAGCCCAAGGTCATCTGAGGGCAAACAAAAAAACTGGGACACAGAAATGGCATCGAACTCTAAAATGACGGCAAAGCACATTAACGTACATTCTGCTGTGAAGAACAGACACGTAGAATGATAATAGAAATGATTCTAGCAAGTTATATTGTTGGATCAAATCATTAACAATGTACTTACCTCAATTGATCAAACACGATGAGCACCAAAAACAGTATTATAATAATAATTATAAATGCGTTGCGAACTCATTAGCATGCCGGTTTAACTCTACACCAATGGCGCCTTCTCGTGTATTTTTTGTTAAGTCCCATTAACGAAAAAGTCAACAAATGGCATGCAATGGAAAAAGACTGGCGCGTTTAAGTTTAACGTATCAACACCAAGCTTCCAATCAGGACCGATGGTGAACAACAGACGCTGCATCAGTACAGAATCACTGAATCAGGTATTACATGTCGAAATCCTGTTTTATCTCCTTTCAAATATATCATCCATTCTGTTAGCTGTGTAAAACGGGGAGATGAATGCACATTAAAGTTCAAGTGACAATAATTTGGGCTTATTTCGGTTTCATGGCATTAAAATACAACTTTTCGACTCTAGACGACAACGCAGTCTGGCACGTGCTCAGCTATGCACAGAGAGCGTTAAAAAAATATCTAATAAGAGTATTCAAGAAAAATACGATTAAATATTCATCAGTTGAGTATTTTCCAAACATTATTCTACACACCAATCGCTATACTCCACCGTTACGAGCAGACAACATGGTAAACCGAGGTTATCCGAGGAAAATGCTCGGGCTTTCCGCCCCAAACACGCTGACCTAAAAAGTAAAATCCCACGACTAATGGTTGTTTTGACATTCAATAACACCTAGCAACGTAAAGAAAAGACGAAGGAAAATGCCACGTTATATACAAAACTAGACTTGTGGTTGAGTGAATTCAAAATTCAGTACTTACAGCATACACGAGACAAACACCGTGCCAGCTTGCAACGCAATCCAAAACTAGTATTTTGTGTAAGGTGACGCTGTGCGTGTTACCTCGTGTCTTTGAGCGCCCTCTCGCAAGGAAAATGTAACTCTTACGTGAACTGTTTTTTTCGTGCAAGCAGTGGTTTTATTTTTCCTTTCTTCCCTCTGCATCTACTCTTATGGTGTGTGATATTTTGTCAAACAATAGCAAAACCTACAGACATAAAGTTTTCATTGGTAAGTGAAGAGGGAAGCGCAACAGTTATGTTTTTAATAACAGTCATTCAATATAATAACATGGACTCAGGTCATGGCACAATTATGAATGAGTCGGTAGGGACTAAAATCCGCGATCATCTGCTTACTAAGGAATCATCAACACTACATATTTATTAAAACTGGAAGAAACATGTATATTAAATCACATGAGAAGGATATTTTGCACTCTTTTCGCTTCCCTGATGAAAAAACTTTCACAATACGCCAAGGTTACAGGGTACCAAATCCGCAATCGGAAAACAATAAGTTCAGTTTGCTGAGGAAGATCCTTGGATAAGGATCGAAAGCTCCAAGTGAGTGGCTTCCTTTTTTGTTTTTGAGACAAGTATAGATATGTAGCCATTAATAACATTATAATTTTAAACACAGTGGAACAGCAGTTTTTACAGTTCACATAAACGATAAGTACAACTGCAACGGAAATTCCTAACCACGTACATCAGTCGAGCAATTCGACCTTTCAGAGCAAACAAAAGCACGGAGATAGCTGGAAGAAAATTGAGGGGGCAGAAGGGTTTTTTCTCTCTCTTTTTTACTCTTTTTTTCCGTTCACAGCTTTGGAAGTAATACTTTTAAAACATGCCTTTGCAAAATATATAGTCATATGCCTGCGACACACACAAATGGTAAATTAACAATGGAAGGGCAAAATGGACTCGTAAATTAATTTAAATGACTCACAGAACAAACATCAGCTATTATTCACTCATTTCTGCATACGCTCGTCTTTCCTTCATTCATTATTCATGCTTTGGTCGCTCTTTCGTGTTTTTTTATGCAGTAGTTTATTAATTCAGTGAATCGTTCCATCATTTGTTAGATCACTCTGTCACAAAACTGTACTTTAAAAGCAAGCAAGTGCGCATAGACACGATCTCTCTCTCTCTCTCTCTCTCTCTCTCTCTCTCTCTCTCTCTCTCTCTCTGTCTCTCTCTCTCTCTCTCTCTCTGTCTGTCTCTCTCTCTCTGTCTCTCTGTCTCTGTCTCTGTCTCTCTCTCTCTCTCTATCTCTCTCTCTCTGTCTCTCTCTCTCTCTCTCTCTCTCTCTCTCTCTCTGTGTCTCTCTCTCTCTCTCTCTCTCTCTCTCTCTCTCTCTGTCTCTCTCTCTGTCTCTCTCTCTGTCTCTCTCTCTCTCTACTCTCTCTCTCTCTCTCTCTCTCTCTGTCTCTCTCTCTCTGTCTCTCTCTCTCTCTCTCTCTCTGTCTCTCTCTCTGTCTCTCTCTCTACTCTCTCTCTCTCTTCTCTCTCTCTCTCTCTCTCTCTCTCTCTCTCTCTCTCTCTCTCTCTCTCTCTCTCTCTCTCTCTCTCTCTCTCTCTCTCTCTCTCACACACACACACACACACACACACACACACACCACCATCATTGAAGTCCCTTGCGCAGGGAAGATGACGTCGATGTCGTCGCGTGTGGAACCACAGGCCAAACTGATGCGCATGGGTGTCTGCACACAGGCCAAACTGATGCGCAGGGTGTCTGCACACAGGCCAAACTGATGCGCATGGGTGTCTGCACACAGGGCAGGCTACGGTAGCAGCAGCAGGATTTGCTTCTGTCTCTTCTTGGCGTTTCCAATGGAGGCTGGCCAGGCACTCCACTTCAAAGACCTTGGTGACTACGTGATTGAGCTGCCTCTATGTGCCACGGCCAGCACGAAAGGCTTCCCATCTGATGATAGGAAGGTTGCGGGACCACAGTGTCTTTTTAAGCGTGATCAATTTAGCCCTGTGAGGGACAGAGAGTGAAAATATGGGACCACTGGCTGGGACCGAACCTGCGGCCTTTTGGTTATGAAATGGACCAGATGTGAATATGTAAAATTCAAGATAGCGAACAAACTTTGACAACTCTGTAACTCCTACAACGTTTGTAGACAAATTTGTCGAAAATGTTAGGCCTCGATTGATTCATTTCGACCGATTCAAGGGACATAATTGATTCATTTCGATCAATTCAAGGGACATAATTCATAGAACCTACGTATACAGTGTTGCGTGTTTGCAAGCGATACAAACATTTTGGCAGTGTATATCCAGAAATAACCTATACACCTACTCCTCAAGATATATAAATGAACACTCGAACAGCAAATACCTCCGTATACATACACTTTTCCATTCTCGGACCTTGAGAAGCACATTACAGGCACTGTTCTATCCGAACACCAGCCCAACTCGCATTGTCTCTGCCATTTCGGCTCATCCGGGTCACTGCAGCGTAAAGCATCAAGGGAGCTCCAGACCTCCCTCGGCCTCCCGCCTTCACGGCGAGTGTGTCCTTATGAGCGAGGAACGTAGGAAACGCCTAGCCCTCGCGATTCGCTCGGTATTTTGGGCCAAACAAACGCGCCCATTAAGGGAGAATCTCGAGATTTGTGCCTAACAAACGGGCCCTTATCTTTATCAACATTTTTCTACTGCTGTTTCGATATGTGATTTTGAGCTTGTTGCAAAACTTGCTAAACGTATGAATACGTTAGCCACAAAGGGAAAGAATGCGGTAAGTTAATGTTGTGTTCTATAAAAACACACTCCATTTTAAACCGATTCAAGATTACCTATTTGATTTTTATTGCATCAATATAAAATCATCACTTTTGCAAATCCTGTTAAACCAGAATAATCTTTATTTTCAAAAAGCCTTCGGTTTCATCAGGCTACAAGATTGCCGGGCGATTAAGCAGCTTCAACTTTGCCCAGAAGAACTGAACTGAGGCACAAGAGCTGTCTGATGACTTCATTCACAGCCACAGCCCCATGCACTGCTGTCAAGAACGAGTTCCCATAAACTGCAGAGAAATTATGTGCAAAGCGTGCTATCAAGTCTGAGTTCTTCAGCTCATACAGTTTCATCAGCACAATCTTCCTGTTAGTCCGAGAGCGAGCTGTGTCCCGTTGTAAACACCGTCGTCTGGTAAGGTTTCTTTCCCAGTCAGCTCATAAGTTGTTCATTCCGTAGAATCCCGCCAGTCAGTAGTTTACCATCAGATTGTCTGAGAGATAAACGGTTACATACGATTTCTAGACATGTATGAAAACATTTTTTCGCTGACTCGTTCACTTGTAAAACATAGTGAGCTGGGAAATGTGTCTATGAGCATTGCATTATTACACTCACGAATCAGCCATTCCCTTTGTTTGCACCTCGTATCTCTCCCCTCTCTCATTGTCCAGGGTGGTAGTAGTAGTAGTAGTAGTAGTAGTAGTAGTAGTAGTAGTAGCAGCAGCAGCAGCAGCAGCAGTGGTAGTAGTAGTTGTAGTGGTAGTAAAAGAGGTAGCAGTAGTGGTAGCAGTAGTGGTAGTAGTAGCGGTAGTAGTAGTAATAGCAGTACTGGTATAAGTGGTGATAGTAATAATAGTAGTAGAAATGGTAGCAGCAGCAGCAGTACCAGTAGAGGTAGTAGTAGTAGCAGCAGTAGTGTAGTGGTAGTGGTAGTGGTAGTAGTAGTAGTGGTAGTAGTAGTAGTAGTAGTAGTAGTAGTAGTAGTAGTAGTGGAGTGGTAGTAGTAGTAGTAGTAGTAGTAGTAGTAGTAGTAGTAGTAGTAGTAGTAGTATAAGTAGTAATAGTAGTAGCAGTAGTGGGTGGTAGTAGTAGTAGAATTGGTAGTAGAAGTAGAAGTAAAAGTAGTAACAGTAATACTAGTAGCAGCAGCAGCAGCAGCAGTAGTAGTACTAGTAGTAGTAGTAGTGGTAGTAGTAGTAGTAGTAGTAGTAGTAGTAGTAGTAGTAGTAGTAGTAGTAGAATTGGCAGTAGTAGTGGTAGTAGTAGTGGTAGTAGTAGTGGTAGCAAAAGTGGTAGTAGTAGTAGTGGTAGCAGTAGTGGTAGAAAAAGGGGTAGTAGTAGTAGTAGTAGTAGTAGTAGTAGTAGTAGTACTAGTAGTAGTGGTGGTGGTGGTAGAAGTGATGAGAGTAATACTAGTAGTAGAATTGGTAGCAGCAGCAGCGACTGTAGCAGTAGAGGCGGTAGTAGTAGTAGTAGTAGTAGTAGTAGTAGTAGTAGTAGTAGTAGTAGTAGTAGTAGTAGTAGTAGTAGTAATAGTGGTGGTGGTAGTGGTAGTGGTAACGGTAGTGGTAGTGGTAGTAGTACTGGTGGTAGTAGTTGTAGTAGTTGTAGTTGTAGTTGTAGTAGAATCTCCAACAAAGAACTCTGGCAACGTACCAGGCAGGAGTCGATCGTCAACGCCATCCAAAGAAGGAAATGGAAGTGGATTGGGCACACCCTGCGCAGAAACGATGCCTGCATTCCACGCCACGCCTTGGACTGGAACCCTCAGGGTAAACGGAAGCGTGGTCGACCAGCACTGACCTGGAAAAGAACCCTACAGGCAGAGCTGAGGACAGTCCGGATGACATGGGGAGAGGCAAAGAGGGCAGCCCAAGACCGACAGAGGTGGAGACTTGCAGTGAAGGCCCTATGCTCCGACCGGAGCGAAGAGGACTAAGTCAAGTAAGTCAAGTAGTTGTTGTAGTAGTTGTAGTTGTTTTAGTAGTAGTAGTTGTTTTAGTAGTAGTAGTAGTAGTAGTAGTAGTAGTAGTAGTAGTAGTGGTAGCAGTAGTAGTAATCATGGATCAGTAGCGTCCGAGAAGAGTGTGTGTGTGTGTGTGTGTGTGTGTGCTTGCGTGCGTGCGTGCATGTATGCGTGCGTGTATACGTTCGTGCATGCGTTTTTGTTTGTCTCTGTGTGTTTGAAACGTACAAATACACTTTTTTTCAGAATCTGCCACTCGATTCCAATACTCGAAATTGATGTCTCACCACACACCACGACTTCTACGAGACAACCTGGACAGTTTGAAGAAAACCATTCAGCGACGGAAGTACACCTACCCATTTGAAGGCTTGCGCGCACAGCTCAGACTCCTGGATATACATCTTCCTGTGAAACAATTGGAACAGGAAATAGAGATTGAATGGGGAGACATTATATACATGTGTTCTGTGAGCCCGAGGACGCACACGTGATTGTACGTCAATACGACTGGCATGAAGTCCACAGCAATACTGAATTCATTAACACACAAGATGATTTTGTTTTTAACGACTCAATAAGCTTGGAGGCTCACTACGCCGCCAATTAATTGAGTTCAATTTAAAGCACGGCAATTTACCCCCAGTGCACTTCATTACAATGCAGCTGTGATGTCTTGGACGCCTGACATAGTGGACAAAACTACGTACCTTTGTATAAACAGTGGTGTCCCATCAGGATGTAGTAGAGAAAGCAAAGTTTGATTTTGATTTGGTGTTACACTTAATCCAAATTGAGTTTATGAATTACAGTAACGTACTTTTGAATAATATATACTAAGTTTACGTGTGACAGAGCTGGTCTCGTTTTATCTTAAACATAATTCGTATTACTGCTGACATCATTGTTCCTTTTTCTCTTTATTCTTTGTGACACTATCCTAAAAGGATTGTTGGTGGATTGATGTTTTGCTCTCATAGATACATTCACGGTAATTTCATTGGCTCGTAACTTTACAGGCATACAGTAGAACGTACACCCCACAAAAATATGTATTCAGGAGCAACGAATAGGCAGACATATTTGCAATATTCGGAAAGAAAAAAGTAAAGCAAAAACAATAAACTTAAACGCAGAACGCAAGTTTATCATAAAGCTTAAGTATGCCTATCTGTTTTATGTAGATACTGAAACATTTTCAAATGATCTGCTTACCCTGCACACAATGCAAACACACAAAGCTCAACAATGTGTGCAGGACGTCACACAGCCTGTGTCAACGAGCTTTCATGCTAGTCCCTGCAGACAGTTGTAGTTTGTCCATGCCTGTGCACATGCGCATTGCACCTCTCTCACTCTGTCTCTGTGTCTGTGCGTCTATGTATGTCCCCCTATGTTTCTGTCTCTGTCTCTGTCTATCTCTGTCTCTTTCTTTATATATATATATATATATATATATATATATATACTTCTCTCTCTCTATCTCTCTCTCGCTCTCTCGCTCTCTTGCTCTCTTGCTTTCTCTCTTGCTTTCTCTCTCTTTCTCTCTTGCTTTC
>JAWQFJ010027780.1:0-17500 GCA_034096865.1 Theodoxus fluviatilis | reverse complement strand
CAACAAGTGACCATGCGGCCCCCGCCGATATAGAAATGAATATATTTACCACACTCACAATCACTCAATAGCCCCGGCCCACACCAGGGCTCACCAGAACTAACGTGCGGCCCCTGCCGACAATCAATATACATCCAACCTGCTGAGTTCCTCCTTCAGCTCAGCCTCCAACGGCCTGTCTTCCTCCATCTTGTCAGATTTACCGTCCTCTCCACGCGTCAACACAGGCATCCCTCTGCCCACGGACTGTCCTCTCCACGCGTCAACATAGGCATCCCTCTGCCTACGGAGACTCTCTATCGGCCACTCCAGCGGGAACTCCGATTTCAGATCCACCGGCACGCGTCGTGTTGCTGTTTACGTCCTCCATCATGTTGGCAACCTGGAATCCCTCGAACAGCAGGAAATCGGTCACCACCACCCCAGACTCAGCACGACCCCACTGGCACCGGGACAGCTCTGCGCAGCACCGGCCGAAGACTCTCCAGTCCACGAACGACCATGCTCAGCGACGCACAGCGCGAACCACCAAGTCAACCCCGACAACGCTTCTCCGCTCCTGCCGAGACTCCATCTCCATATTTTCCAACCGCTCAAGTCCGAGTTTTTTCATGGGCAGCGTCACAATATGACATCACAAAACTGATGATGTAACGTTCGCAGAAGTAAATCCGGAGAACTTGCCAGATCTTGCGGAAGAACTGGCACGTGTCAACTTGTGTCAAACATTTGCCTGGTTTTACATAGCTATGGACAATCCATATAATGCCATACCACGCATTCTTTACACTACCCCTTTCCCCCAATAAAAACTTGAGAACTGAATTGAACAAGGTTTACATTTTTTTCCAACTCCATTAAAAAATTATCCATTGATAAAACCAATAACGACAAAACAAAACAAAAATTAAGGAGTACTTCGTCAATAAGGTACCACCGCCAAAAGTCATATTTCCTAAGAGTGCCCGAGAACTACATCCCCTGGACTAATACATGCATGGGAAATCAAAAACCACAATGCATTTCCACAAAATTGACTATCCGCAAAGTCAATTTACAGTCCCCAACATGAGCAAACAAAAGCACAAGCCAAGTCACAGCCTTGAGCTTAACTCCCAATGGTGCATATCACCTAGATGCTACGACCACGCAATGCTCCTAATAGTTTAACTAAGTAACTATTCATGGCATTACCTAGATAACTCAATTGCTGATGATTTAAATAATTAGGGCCCTTTATCTCTTAATCAACAGCATTCTGAGTACAACCCATCAGCCTCAGAAAAACACAACCTCATGTAAGACCCGAACAACTCATACAGTACTATAACGTTAAGGAAATTGACCAAATATCAGAAGTACAATAGTAACTTGAAATTTCAAAACTAACATTTTTAACAGTACATTTCTAAATATCCCCGAAAAAATTCTTCATACATCCAAAAGATTGCATGTAAAGTCTGAATTTTTCAACATCCATAAAAACAAGTCTATATACACCCAGCGAACAGGCTTTTGGGCTTCAACCTGAACCATCTACATGCTCAGACGTGACAGAACATCTGCCTCAAAATTGCGTGACCCAGGGACAGTAAACTGGTAGTCTTAGAGAGACAACGCCCAGCGCAACAAACGACCGTTTGTGGTTTTGGACTGCCTGAGAAAAGTGAGTGGTCTGTGATCAGTTTCAACAAAGAAATGGGATCCAAACAGGTATCTGTGAAACCAGGTATCTGTGAGCCCAGACCAGTGCCAAGCATGCCCTCTCCACTGTTGAGTATCTGCTCTCCCTACCCGACCACTTCCTCCTCGTGCAGAGGACCGGGCGAAGAATCCCATCGTCTTTTGCCCGCATGAGATCTGCGCCAATCCCTGTCGAGGATACACTTGTAGCACTTCTTGCCCTGGTCATTGGGGCAGCTACACGATATGTGTCCCTTGTTCCCGCAACGGTAGCAGGACATTCTACGGTGGGCGCTGAAGCCACCAAAGCGGTTCCGAGGTTTATTCGTACAGTTCCAAGAGATGCGACCTACTCTGCCACAGTTGTAGCAGGATCTGACTGCACCATCAGGGCAGTCACGCTGGACGTGACCAGCTTTACCACAGTTGTAGCAAGACCCGCTCATCCCTCTGCTATGGTCTATGCCACCACAACCACCCCTTCGTCCCCTTCCCCCCGCACGGAACTGCCGGGCGAAGTGTCCAAGTCCACCACACCTAAAGCAGCAATGGTCACCGTCACCATTCATCTTGATCACTCGCCTCACGGCGACTTTTGGAGAAGAAGATCGTGATGGTTCTGTTGACTTGGGCGTGTCGTTTGCATATCTTTGCACACGGCACAGTTTTTGATGATACTCTGCCTAGAATAACATCACACACCGGATTTTCAATCACACATGCATCCACAACTCCAGAGAAGTAAGGTGTATCCAAACTGACGGTTGCAGTGGGCAAACAAACAACGTCACCACTGAATTGCCTGCACAGCTGAATTCTCCCTGTCAACTGCCCATCTCTCACTAGAGATCTTCTGACACCCACGGTTGAACAACCACCGTCTAGCATGACCTTGACCTCAACGCCATTCAGAGAACCTTGACAAGTCTGAATAGCTGCCGGCAAATCATCACTACCCGACAGACCAACTGCCACAACAGACTCCGACCTATCATAACCACTGTCTGAATCAGAGTCAGCTGAAACAACAACTCCAACACTTGCAGTCTGAACCTGCTGATCCTTTGCTTTTGACGGACAGTCAGCAATCCTGTGCGAAGTCTGACCACACCACCAGCATTTGCCAGAAGCACCCCCCCAGGCTCCTCTAACAGTACCCCCAATACCTCTACTGAGTGTATTTGGATCCTGGTTGTCCCACTGGTTCCTTGCCTCACCCCCAGAAGCAAATAGAGACCCTGGAAACCGACCTTGCTTGCTTACTTGCTTATTCCCTTGAGTTCCTTGTGGAGCATAGGGCCTCGGCAACAGTCCTCCAGCGTACTCGGTTCTGGGCAACTTTCTTCAGCTCTCCCCATGACAGGTTGCAGTTCCTCATCTCTTCCTCGCAGGATCGCCTCCAGGTGGTCTTGGGGCGACCAACTCGTCTCTTGCCCTGGGGATTCCACTGCAAGGCCTGCCGTGTGATGTCGTGTGGAGGTTTCCGCAAGGTGTGTCCGATCCACCTCCACTTCCGCCTTGCGATCTGCTGTCCGATGGGATCTTGGTTTGCCTGTTTCCACAAGTCGTTGTTCTTGACTTTGTCTGTCCACCTGATCTTGAGGATGTTACGGAGGCATCTGTTTATGAAGACTTGGATCTTGTTGGTCAGAGTGTTGGTGACTCTCCAGGTCTCAGAGCCATAGAGGAGGACAGACTTGACGTTGCTGTTAAATATCCGGAGTTTTGTGTGGGTAGAGAGGGATGTTGATCTCCAGACTGGTCTCAGAGTGTTGAAGGCATATCTGGCTTTCCCGATTCTGGCTTTGATGTCCTCGTCAGAACCTCCTGTTGCTGATACGACGCTGCCCAGGTAAGTAAAGGAGTCCACCTCTTTGAGCTCATCGTCTCCCAGGGTAACAAGCTTCTGCTGCTTCTTGTTCACGGCCATGGTCTCTGTCTTTTTCAGGTTGACCTGTAGTCCGGTCTTCGCTGCTTCTCTGGCAAGGTTGTCTGTCTTCTGTTGCATGTGCTGGTAGCATTGGGACATCAGGCATAAGTCGTCTGCAAAGTCGAGGTCTGCCAAGGTCTGTGTCAGGGTCCACTGGACTCCGGTCCTGCCTGTTCTGGTTGTCTCTCGCATGACCCAGTCCACCACGAGCAGGAAGATCATCGGCGACAGCAAACATCCTTGACGGACCCCTGTAGTCACCTCAAATTCCTCTGTCAGCTTGCCGTTGTGGATCACCTGGCACATGGCGCCCTCGTACAGCTGCTGGATGAGGTTGACATAGGCTGGCGGGATTCCATAGTGATAGAGGAGTCTCCAAATGGTCTCTCTGTCAACGCTGTCAAACGCTTGTCGGAAGTCAATAAAGTTCAGGTACAACGTTGACTGCCACTCCAGGGATTGTTCCAGGATAATCCTGAGCGTAGCGATCTGATCCGTGCATGACTTGTCCTGCCTAAAGCCAGCTTGTTCTGGACGAAGTCTTTTGTCAACAGCATCTTTCAATCGATCCAGGATGATGCGGGTTAGTACTTTACTTGGCACTGACAATAGCATGATACCGCGCCAGTTCTTGCATAGCCCGAGATCTCCTTTCTTTGGGAGTTTCACCAGCTGTCCTTTTTTCCAATCCGCTGGGACTCTTCCTTCTGTCCAGACTTTCTGCAGTAAAGGCAGCAGCATGGTTGCTGTGGTGGAAATGTCTGTCTTGAGTGCCTCTGGTGGAATTCCGTCTGGTCCGGCTGCTTTGTTGTTTTTGAGCGCCTTCAGGGCCTTCTGGATTTCTGCTTTAGTTGGAGGATTGGTGGTAACTCCCAGTGGAGTGTCCGCAGCAGGGATGTCTGGTCTCTCTGATGGCTGGGGTTGGTTGAGAAGTTCCTTGAAATGTTCAGCCCATCGTTGTCTCTGGTCCTCCTCCTTGGTGATGGTGTGCCCCTCGTTGTCTTTAACCGGTCCGTTTTGATTTGGCTTCTTAGTGGAGAGTGTTCGGCTGATCTTGTACAGAGTGCTGAGGTCTCTCTTTTCAGCTGCTTGTTCTGCCTCTGCTGCCATGGTGTCGTAGAAACGTCTCTTGTCCGTCCTGGCACTTTTCTTGACTTCTTTGTTGATGATGGTGTACTCTTCTTGAAGTGTTTTCTTTTCGTCTTCATTCTTGGTGTTGCTGATTTTCTGTTTTATGTCTCGCCTGTTCTGTATCAGGCTCCAGGTGTCGCCGGAGAGCCATTCCTTTGTTGTCATGTTTCTTTTCCCCAGAACCTCTTGACATGTGTCTTTCCATGTGTCTCTCAGGTGGCTCCAATGTTCTTCCAGGGGCATTTCCTCTGTCACCATGTTCAAAGCTTCAAATCTGTTCCTTAGAGAAACTGAGAAGATGTCCTTGAAGCCCGTTTCTTTCAGTCGTTGGATGTTAAACTTGTTCTGGGGTCTATCTGCTGTGTCTCTGAAGGCTCGTAGCTTGATCTTGATGGCTCCAGTCACTAGCTGATGGTCTGAAGCTACGTCAGCTCCCCTTCTGGATCTTGTGTCCTGTAGACTGCGCCTCCACTTTCTTGAGATAGTGATGTAATCTATCTGATTCTTTGTCTTGCCATCAGGCGAGATCCAGGTTTCCTTGTGAATGTCTTTGTGCTGGAACACACTGCCGCCAATAACCAGATCATTGAAAGCGCAGAAGTCTGTGAACAGCTCACCATTCTCATTCATGTCTCCGAGGGCCTGCGTACCCATAATATGCTCTTTCCCTGTGTTGTCCTTTCCAATCTTGGCGTTCATGTCGCCCATCAGTAACTTGATGTCTCTCTGGGGAAGCTCGTCAACAACTGTTTGTAGTGTGTTGTAAAATGTTTCCTTTGCCTCTTCATCTGCATCGTTAGTGGGGGCGTAGCACTGGATGATGGTAACTTTCCTCCCTTTAGAGTTGAATCGTGCTGTCATGATTCTGGAGGAAACTGGCCGCCACTCCATGAGGGCGCTAGCCGCTGTAGGGGACATCATGATGGCAACTCCTTCTGTGTGGTCGTGGTTTTCGTCTGTGTGTCCCGAGTAGAGGATCTTATCTCCAGTGGCAAGTGTGGTCATGCCGGATCCATTCCATCTGCTTTCACATATTCCGAGCACTTGGATGTTGTAGCGCTTCATCTCACTCGCTACTTGAGCTGCTTTTCCTGTTTCATACATTGTTCGTACATTCCAAGTTCCGATCTTCGTTGTTGCTTTCATCGTCAGAAGATTTGTCAGCCGGCTGGCTTCCTTGCGGCTTTCACCAACCTGCGTCATAAGTCCTTCTGTAGAGGCATCTTCTTGAATCGAGCGCTGATTTTCTTTCTCTGTTGCTTCGGTTTCTGTAGCAAAGAGCGTTTTTCCGGGGTGGGGTTGCTAGCCCCACGCCCAACCCTCCTCCTTTCTCAAACGGGCTTGGGACCGTCTATGACGGAGTTTGGAAACCGACCACGGGCATGAAAACCGCTAGTTCCTCTCACCACACCAGAAGCAACCGAGTGAGCACTCTCCGACACAGGAATGTTCACACCAACCAAAAATGGATCCGTCGAACCCTTCGCCGCCATACTCTGAGAAGGATGAGCCTCACGGTAGCGATCAGCTGCCTCAATCATAGCCTCTCCAGTTGCAAACTTCCCTTATTTCAGAAAAGTCACAAGTGAACCTGAACAACTGGACAAAATCTGTTCTCCATACACAAATCAGCTAACTTGTCAAAACTTGTGCCAACCTGCGCCATTTCCAGCCATCTGTTGAAGAATCTCTTCAGCCTACAAAAGAATGTGAACATGTTTTCGCCCGCCTCTGGTTTAACAGAGCGAAACTGAAGACGAAATCTCTCCTCAGTGCACCTGAATCCATATAATGCCATACCACGCATTCTTTACAATAAGACAAGGAAAGGCTATCAGCAATAGTGTGCAATTTATAACACAGAAACACTTCATGCTCGTCTCTCCTGAAACATTTCAATGAGACACAAATTCACGGTGCGTTTAATGCCTTGGTATCCACACTGAAAGCGCCAAAGAAAGAGATAGCATCCACTTGCTACAAACCTACAAAAGCATCTTTATTACCTTGCTTTTTCATATTGTAGGGGAAATGGGTTCAAATGAAATATACGTTTTCATTTGCAGAGAGAAGTATGAGAGCTTCCAGTCACGGTTTGTTCTTCTTACAGAACGAGACAAGAAAGCCTTCATAGCCAGACACTGGAATTCATAAGCAGCACGGTGAAGGATACAGATTTGCAGGGTTTGAAGCTGAAGCCAAGTATTGCGACTTTTCCCAAGCATGGAAAAGAAACTTTCCAGTCATATGTATGCATTGTTTGAGCTCAGTGTCTGCTGAACACTTAAAATGTTCTCTCAGAAGCCAATGATGTGCATCGAAATGCACGCCATGTAAATGTAGTTAACATATTCATTGGGTGTCAGTATGTGCAGTATTGTATATTTGCTAATGATGCATTAGGGTTTATAAAATGTACTAATTAAAACAAATACATGGGCACATGCAAGCAAAGACGGAGAGGCTGCACGACATTGCCAAGACAACAGGACTGGAGATCAACGTCCCCAAGACCAAGAGCCTCCGAGTGAACGCCTCCAGGAAAGCTCCCATAATCATTGATGGTCAAGCCATAGAAGACGTCGACCGCTTCACGTACCTGGGCAGCGTGGTCAGCAAGACTGGAGGGACAGATGAAGACGTGAGAGCCAGGATAGGCAAAGCACGACATGCCTTCGTCACCCTGAAACCAGTGTGGAGAAACGAGAGCCTCAGCCGTCACACCAAGCTGAGGATCTTCAACACAAACGTTAAATCTGTGCTTCTCTACGGGTCTGAAACCTGGAGACGTACCAAGAGCATCGGCCACAAGCTGCAAGTCTTCATCAACACCTGCCTCCGCCAGATCCTGCGTATCAGATGGCCAGAAAGAATCTCCAACAAAGAACTCTGGCAACGTACCAGGCAGGAGCCGATCGTCAACGCCATCCAAAGAAGGAAATGGAAGTGGATCGGCCACACCCTGCGCAGAAACGATGCCAGCATTCCACGCCACGCCTTGGACTGGAACCCCCAGGGTAAACGGAAGCGTGGTAGACCAGCACTGACCTGGAAAAGAACCCTACAAGCAGAGCTGAGGACAGTCCCGATGACCTGGGGAGAGGTGAAGAGGACAGCCCAAGACAGACAGAGGTGGAGACATGCAGTGAAGGCCCTATGCTCTGACCGGAGCGAAGAGGACTAAGTCAAGTAAGTAAGTCAATGTCAACATCTGAGATCCACTACTGATCATTTTATCCCAAAAAGAAATAGGAAATTTGTGAAAGCCTGAATACAAAATGGACATTGGAAAGGAGCGTTTGTATTGGGTTTCGACATGTCCAAGTGAAGATTAAGCACACACACAAACCTTACCTTGAAATCATTTGCCCGAAAGGCTGAGATCAATTTTTCATCCGTTTATGAAAGTGACTCTGACGAGAACCTGAGGAAGCCTTCTTGTGAAAAAATGCATTTGAAAGGATTGGGCCCTTGTGTGTGATTTTATTTACTCAAACATGGCTAGAATTCGAAAATAAGTTGTCGAAAACTTTCAAACAAGAGGTTTGGATATAGTGTGTGTCCGTTTATGCATTCAAAGATCTCCAGAACGTGAGAAAACATTGTTACAAAACTTGCACTGGAAAGGCCTGGATCCAGTGTGTGTCCGTTTATGCACTCGAAGATGACCAGACTGTGAGAAAGCCTTGTCAAAACTTGCACTGGAAAGGCCTGGATCCAGTGTGTGTTCGTTCATGCACTCGAAGATTACCAGACTGTGAGAAAGCCCTGTCACAAGACTTGCACTGGAAAGGCTTGGATCTAGTGTGTGTCCGTTCATGTACTCGAAGGCCACCAGTCCTTGAGAAAGTCTTTGCACAAAATGAGCACAGCAAAGGGCGGTGCCCAGTGTGGATACGCTTGTGCATTTTAAAACTGTAATAGTCAGACCAAGTTTCCACACAATACTCACAGTGGAAATGCTTCAATTCAGAATGATTTGCCTGAGAGGTTACTGACGAATCGTGTTGCTTTGAAACGTCCTTTTTCACGTGTGTACGAGAACGATCCTTGGTTGAAACGCTGCTCTCTGTAATCCAAGAAAAGTATATGTTGCCTGGATCACCACATAAGTCCTTGTACATGTATGCGAAATCATATAAGGTCTGCACTGTCGTTTTTTCATTGTCAGAGATGTTGCTGTTGCCATGTCTATGCGACATGTTTACAGCTCTGTTGTCGTTGTCGCCAGGAATGAGTTGTAAGTTCGCCATTTGGGCGGGATATAAATGCGATTTGCGTAAAGTCTTCGCCTTCACTTTAACTAAGGTTTCGAAATGTCTGCGTTTAGCCCGTTGCTCTACTTTCATACAAAATCTGCAAAAGTAGATGTTATTGACGAGTGTGTCTATACAAGAAAATCCGCCACGCTATGTTGGGATCCTAATGACATATGGATTTTGAGACATCTGCTATGATGCGCATAGTTCACAGACTAAATGAACTCCATTCAGCTCATCTTTCACAGTGTGCACATCCAAAACAGAAGTGTACACTGATGAGCTGTTGTTCATGACTTTCTGCTGTATTGAGGCATGTGTGATACATCAACAGATGGTTTAGTTTCCGCAGCCTTATGGTGCGAAAAAAGGAAACAGGCTTGATTTTAGCAGTTTGTCTTTTAAAAAGGAAACACATTTTATTTATGTTTCACCAGAAGTCGGTTCTTGACATGCATTATTTAGAGGTTAGGCTCATCAGCACACCCTTTATAAATGAACAATTCTTAATTTTATCAAAGCAAAGATACAGTAATAAAAACTTCGAAAATTATATGAACCTTGAAGCTTGTTTCCGGCATGGATGGCTGCAACTTATTGTAACGTGTTCAAGAATACATAAAAAGAGAGACAACTGTTGCCATCTCTGATCCAAAAGCAGCACACAACTATTGCTTCTTTTTTGTGGGGTGTGTGTGTGGTGTGTGTGTAATTATGCATCAGTGACAATTGACACCAACCGTACCTCACGCTTACATATACATTTCAACCGTTCAGCACACCTGTTTTTAGTCATCAAACACAGTGTAATATTAACATATGTCCTTAGTTTTAGTGACCAAAGTGTGGAGGTCCGTTTCTCATTGTTTCTTTGAACAGCTGTTTATCCTGAAAGTAGAGAGAGGAGGCCCTCTCACATGTGTACCATTTCTAGCACTTCTATTTGGTTAATAGATGCGTTGTTCCGCCTGATCACCCTCTGTGGGTTGGTAGGAGTGGGGTCAGGTAGGGGTTGAGGGAAAAGTGGGATGTGAAGAAACCCCGCATGCCTTCATTTCCTTGGGGAATTGTGCCTGCTCAGTCACTCTTCAGCTCGTCTTTGCAAGCACTATGACGAGTTGGCGAGTCGCTGGCAAACCTAGTGTAGAGGAAAGCCACTGGGAAAGAGGAAAGGCAGAGTAGGTGATGCATCGCATTGGTTTACAGTGATCACCTACAAATCCTTTTGTAAAGAAATACAACAGAAGGGACTTTCCAGTGTTTCTATTCTTTGAGATTACCATTAACTAGGCTCAAAGCCAATTACTCAGCGTTGCAGTATTGAAGCTTTACAACCTAGTTCTCTGCTGGGGTTAACTTTATAGCAGGTGTTTTTCACTAAGCAGGGCGGAGAACCTCTTAATGGCTGGGTGAAGGACCTGAATAATTAAGCGATGCATAAGTTGTCTGACGTTGAGGTGTAAATTGATATCTGTATTGGATATGTAAGTAGTGTGATAAAATGTCAACTATTAAATAAGCATATTTCAACCGTTTCGTAAACCGGTGACTACTGCTAGTGTTTCAGTACAAAACGTCCAAGTCTTTGATAAACGAAGTGCGAACATGTCCGTCAAGTCGGATTTCTTCACACAATGTCAGAATCCTAATTCCCTCAGAGAAGTTACTTGCTATGTGCACTGCATGTTTACATTGACCAGTTGAACACTGAGGTACCATTTAAGAGAGAGAGAGAGAGAGAGAGAGAGGGAGGGAGAGATAGAGAGAGGGAGAGAGAGAGAGAAAGAGAGAGAGATAGAGAGAGGGAGAGAGAGATAGAGAAAGAGAGAGATAAAGAAAGAGAGAGAGAGAGAGAGAGAGAGAGAGAGAAAGATGAACTGAATTGGTTTGTTGATGCTTTCGGCCTGTTGCACATCCATTAAATGGAAAAGGATCCAGTTTACAGACCTGCCAAATGCTACGCTTTAGGCGTAGCATGCTACGCTTTAGGCGTAGCATGCTACGCTTTCGACATGCTTGCTACGCTGCTACGCTTGTCCATAAAAACTACGCTTTTCCCGCGTGCTTGAACTTTTGACCGCGATGGAGAATCTCCCCCCCCCCCCCCCCCCCGCTTTCACGCCGCCAGTGCAGCTTATCGCGCCGCCTTCACAGCCTTATCTCCCCCCCCCCCCCCCCCCCGGCTTTCACGCCACCGGGTCAGCTTATCACGCCAACCTCACAGCTTTATCTCTCCCCACCCCCCACCCCCACCTCCGCTACGCCTATTCCTTCAATGCTACTCCAAATAGCTCTGGATGCTACTCTTTGGCATAATGGTGGGTTGGCAGGTCTGAGTTTAGGAAATTACTATTGTTGTATATTATTTAAACATACAACAACCCATGCGTTTCCAATGCCACGTGTCAGGAGGCCTTGCGCTGATTCCATAGGAAATGTCGACTGGCAAGTCCCGAAAACAGTGTACTGTCAAGTGTCCGCCCAAATGAAACATGTACTATTATTTCTTGTCCCGCGGACACTCCCTCATTCAGCCAATCAGATGTGTTCCTGCTTGTGATGTAGCCGTGACATGATTCCAGGCAGATGTCTTTATCGTGGCCTAGCGTTGCTCCATTCCAATTCTCTTTGGCTTCTGCTACTTCATCTGTCAGATGTAGGATGTCCTGACGCTTAAGATGCGAATTTAATGTACAGTTTTACATCACTGTATCTTTATGACGCGTGCAGTGCATTGCGAAATAGTTGCTGTCGTCACAAGATGCGCAGTTGCCTTGATAGAATTCGATGAAATTCAAACATCACCTTGTTGCACGGCTAGATACAAGATACAAGATACAAGATACTTTATTGTCCTCATTGTTACAAGGAAATTTGTTTTGTCGGTGGCAAAAACATAATACATACATACAAAAACAGAAACGTACAAGAAGTTCAACATTAATTAACTCAATCACAGCGCTCAAGTTATGGAGTCCACACACTAATCATAGGCCATAAAATAAGATAGCATGCAATTGTATCATAATTTATTACTCTAACAAATGTAATAACACCATGTTACTTCAAGTAAATATACATACTGAACACGCGCATCAGAAATAGTAAACAGAAAGACACAATAAGATAGGACACATTTAGCGCTACATCATAGGCAATTCAATTTAATAGAGAAACATTCTACATCGCAACAAGTAATCACAGAAGGAACAAAAGACACAAGCATGCACATCAAACAATCATCGTCACGCAATCACACATACCCGATCTTCAACCATAACACATGTACAAGCCCCCCCCCCCCCCCCCCCCCCCCCCCAATCATGTTCTTCATCCTGCATCACAACACAATCACAGGAAAGACCAACAAGAGACAGGCATGCACATCAACAACCACACTCACACAGCATACATACACGATCATCAACGCATAACGCATGCACTCCCCACCCCCCCCCCCCCACACACACACACACACTCTCACATGTTCATCCTTGTTGGCACAGACATAGTTCACACCATTCATAGTCCTTCCTGTCACAGTTCACAGCACTACAAGTCCTCATAGTCCCAGTTCACATTACTCCAATCCTCCGTCATAAGTCACATCAATCCTGGTCACATAGTCACAGCTCTCATCACTCATCCTCACAGTCACAGTTCACATCACCCACTCTTCAGTCACAGTTCGCGTCACTCCTGATATAGAACGGAATTAATGACAGAACAAAGATGCGATTTCACGCTATAAGTTATTCTTCTCGTTTTGTTAGTGGGGCACTGATTATTCGGGGAGGTGTATATTTGAAAGGTATGCCACAATCAGTATGACCACAATGTTACGAGGAAAGTTAAAAATACATTCATTACCACAACCAATTTCGTGTGAGTACATGTGGACCAGTGGTATCGACTCCGACTACCATGTGGCAGTCCCAGGTTCCATTCCCAGTCGGTTCTTTTATTTGACCTTTTATTTTAAATTTCCAAATGTTTTATTTAGCTGTCCTTTCAACAAAGCTTTCCATGTGTGAGCAGGCCTTAACCTAGGAGCCATTTCTGTGTTTATGTGAAGAGCCTTTCGTTTTTTATCTATCATTTCCCCTTAAATGTTTCAAACCAAGCCCATTTCCAGCCTAACCAATACCATATTGCTAATGCTCACAGTTCATATTGGCTACAGAGGCTGCCCTCTAGATGATATAACCGACTCTTCCCATTGGACACTTTGCAACATTACGAAACGGACTGACAGCGAAAATAAAGGGCGGTTGTGATGGCGGAATGCGGTAGGGTGAAGAAAGAGGGCAACATTTAGGACTGTCAGAAAGCTTTACACCAAAGGTTTGTCCCCTTCTCCTCCTCTCACACCCCTCTCCAACACCCTCTCAGCAGTATCAGCAGCAGCAGTAGTAACGACGACTTCATTAGTGGTAGTAAAGTCAATGGAGATAGTCTTGGTGGTAAAGCATTGTCAGCAAACATTTTCAAGAACTGCAAAATGATTTAGCTTACATATATTTTACTTTTTCATACCAGGGTCCTACCACCTGGAACGGACTCCCCTTCTCAGTGCGTCATGCAAACACTGCAGCTTCCTTTCGGTCAAATCTGAAAACCCACTTGTTCTCTAAGTCCTATTGAAAATAGTTCGTACTTGCTGAATGTTTCAGGCTCGTGTTTGTATATAATGCATGTGTGTATTTCTTCACGTGTAGGATGCATGTTGTATTATAACGTGCGTATGTGCGTTTCATGTCCAGGCTCAAACTGTATGATAATGTGTGCGTGTTTTTGTGTGCGTGTGCGCCTAGAGCTTCACTATGTACTTTTTTGACAGTGTGGAGGAAGTGCGCCTTACAAATAAACATATTATTATTATTATTATTTTAACGGAGCTTAATTATGCAATATCTGCAATTTTGCTCAGTCTTCTTGCAACTTCATGGAAGACTCGTCAGTCAGGTACCACGAGGATTTCGTGCACACTTTTCACGCCAGGTAGGCAGTTATCACAATCTATTTGCTGAATAGTACTTGCACCCATTCAGACTTGCTCTTATAATCCTTGCTCTCGTGACAGAGGCAGTTCCCATTCTTTATTGATAGCAGTAAGATTGCAGAACGTTGCCTGTTCTGTTCCAGAATCGTGTGGTCGCTTCAGTTTGTAGAGGTACGTGCACACAATGATCGTACCGAAGTACAGTGGATATTTTATACACAGTGCTTATCTTTGTGAGTGTTGGTGACCCTCGTGCTATTCCTCAAGGTATATATGTCATACTTTACTTCTGTATCTTTTTTGTGGATTGGGTGGGACTAGTGGTGAAAACCATTGCTCGCGCTCTTCATCGAGGCTGTGTTTGCCTTTGTCATTTCATATAATTATTGAGTCCTTTTGTGTCGGCTCTTACTCCCCAACCACCCGAAACTACCGGCTTCTTACCCTCCCCTCCCTCCCCTCTCCCCCCTCCCCCCTCCCTCCTCCCCCCTCCTCCCCCACCCCTTCCCCCCTCCCCCTCCACCTCCCCCTCCCCCCTCCCCTCCTCCCCCCTCCCCCTAAACGTATTATAAGTGCTCATGGGCGCCTCGAGGCAGTCATTATAAGCAGAAACAAATGCTAGCAGACGCCAATCATAGCTAGTGAATTTGCATTCATATTTGTGACTCTCCATCGCTAAATGAGTCGGTTGCGCAGTCTAGTCATTTTGCACAAACCGCCCACAAATGAGGTGGGGGTTGTAGTGATCGACTTTCGAGATTTTTTTTTTCCTTCTCTTGTCCCTTCTTCATTGTATGAGTAAGTTTTGTGTTTGAAATCAACATTTAAGAGTATGCTTTATGATGCTTTTTGGGTGTGGTGGTAAAGCATTTACAAGAAAACGTCCGCGAACCGATCGTCAAGCATTTTCTCAGTTTCGTAGCCACCACTGCAACAGATCGACGGGGGAATACCCTAGGCTGCCAACCAAAGCCAAAAGACACTGCTTCATCTCTGTGGCAAATTGCATGAGTCTAGAAAAAGGGTTGCTAGGGAAAAAGGGGGAATAATGTATGGACACTTAAAACGCGTTTTTTCCTCAAAAAGCGTATTTTTAGGATGTCGATCTTCACATTCATGTGAAATCGTGTAGGGTAGTCATATGTTCATGATTATTGCACCATTAAGAAACTTGTTGTGTGCTCTTTTGGAAAACACACAGATATCAAAATGTTCCAAATGCAACGAGTGTGATTGAGGGTCACATTTTGCCCTTATACATGTAAAGTAGTTCATGTTTTATATGTTTTGTGTATATGTAGGCAGGCTCCTATCAGTGAAGGACTTCTAATCAGCAACGATATTTCTGCATCAGCATTTCCTCAGAGGAATCGACTCATTTCCTGCATCAGCTGTATATGTCCAGCCATTGCTAGCTTGCACAACAAATCTTCCCACAATGTCGTTCCGATTTTTCCGCCCCTGGGAAGACACTGACGCGGTAAACACAGGCCAGACACCAGCTCCACCTCCTGGAGCTTCAGCTGAACCTGATGAGACGAACTCTTCACCGCACACGTACTCTGGTCCAAGTCATCAAAGAGACCAGTGTTATTTGCCCTCAGACAATGAAAACATAATACCCCAGATAAACTCAGGTTCACATGGAGCTTTTCCTGAAGAGACAGGGGCAGCCAGAGCCACGGAGAAGGACGTCAGTAGCCAGAACACAAAGGCGTCTTTGAACACAACATATTCCATGATGAATCCTCTGTCTGTCCAGGTGCGTCATAAGTGTACTAATGCAATGCATTTTTGTGAAGGAAAAGGACTGAAATATGTTATCATTTTTGAATTTTTCGACTGTTAGCATGTGATACAGTGTTGAGTATTTTGTAGCACAGACAGGTGAGTCAATCGTTACACTGTCAGCCCCGACAAATCCATTTATCTACACGCAAGCGCGTCTGGATATGACTCTTTCTCTCTCTCTCTCTCTCTCTCTCTCTCTCTCTCTCTCTCTCTCTCTCTCTTTCTCTGTGCAGGTAAGAATAGTCGTCATCATCGGGTAGATTCATTTACTGCGTGCAATCTCTACATCGACGTTCTTTCATGCTAAAGAAATTGTGCTCAGTTAGAGGTGTTAAAATGTTATATTTGATTACATCTCGAATACAACAGCATACTTGAAAATACCGACTACTGCAAAATAACTGGTTTATGAAACGCTTTCCGATCAATGGACAATGGTACGATTCGAAGTACGTTCCACTACATCACAAAATCAAAATCACGTAAATATCTCTTCTCGTGCAATGCGGATAGCGAGCCAACAAATTAGGTTTAGCATTCATTTTTCTGATAAAACGAGAAAGAGAGCGAAAGAAACCTTTCAAACACAACGTGTTCTGAACATATTTTTACTGATGTTCTGTTTCTGAAAAAATATATTTGCAATTTTCCTTTAAAAAGGAGTTCTCCACACCTGGCACACGCTGAAGCTGCTGACAATCCTCACCTCCAGAGGTTTACTTAGAAGCGTAAAGTTTTCTTTTTAAAATATGTCTTAGCTTGGCCTCCACAATGTTGTTGTCATTGTATTTAAGGAGCAGTAACATGGTAACATGTCAGCAAGGACACTGTAGCAAGCTGTGTGTGCTTGCCGGTTATTTGTCATCTAATGGAAACTGCGAAAAACCATTTCAAAACCATCCGTTAATTTGGTACGGTGGTTCGTAATTTTAGTTTCATTTTAAAATAATGCTTTGCAGTGTTGAAGAAAGATAATTGTATGTGTGTTAAGTCAATATTTTGTCTTTCAGGATTCATCACTGTCTACAGTCGAGGCACGTAATCTAACATGCACATCTGAGTCTGCGGACGATACTTATAACCAAGGTGTGGACTGTGACTATGAGCGCAAAAAGACACCAGATCAAAGTTTGCCTGACTGCAACACTGTTAGGAAAAGTTCAAACTGCAAAGATCAGGGTAGTTCTGAGTCACAAACGACTTGTTCGAGCATTACTTCAAAAGAAGGTACTTTCTTACCTTCCAGAATGGTCTGATTCCAAACGTCACATTTACTGTTGAATGTGCGACTCCAAGTGACACTGTCACCGTTTTTGATGATTCGCTTCCTTCTGATAACGCTTCAGTTCCGAGCGCTTTTCGTGCTACAACTACACGGGACGTGGCCAATGTACAGTTTGTGAAAAGGCTTTCTCTCAGTCCAGTCATTTACATACGCATGGACGAACCCACACAGGATCCAAGCCTTTCAAATGTACAGTTTGTGAAAAGGCTTTCTCTCAGTCCAGTACTTTACATCAGCATGAGCGAACCCACACAGGATCCAAGCCTTTCAAATGTACAGTTTGTGAAAAGGCTTTCTCTCAGTCCAGTCATTTACATCAGCATGAGCGAACCCACACAGGATCCAAGCCTTTCAAATGTACAGTTTGTGAAAAGGCTTTCTCTCAGTCCAGTACTTTACATCAGCATGAGCGAACCCAC
>JAWQFJ010027770.1:10000-30974 GCA_034096865.1 Theodoxus fluviatilis | reverse complement strand
TGATTTTATTGGGAGTTCTGCATGTCTCAGCGTCTCTGTTCATGTTCATATCCGCTCCTAGTATTATCTCCAGTGGCATATGATTGGAATCTATCCTAGTGCCCACAGTAAATTGTACTGTAATATTTTCTGTCAGTAAACAATAATCTATCACGCTATTTCCATGTTCCGAAATATACGTAAACTTTCCATTTCTATCGCCCTCATTGCTGCCGTTAAGTATAAATAGATGAAATAATTTGCACAGATCTATTAAGACTTCTCCAAAATGGTTAGTCGTGCTATCTTGAGAATTTCTAGCAACAGCATATTCTGGACAAAAACAGATTTCTAGCTCAGAGTGTCTATCATGATCACTTTCCATCTTAGTGTGCAAATTCCAATTACCCACTCTAGCGTTAAGGTCTCCACAGATCATAATAGCACAATTAGGATATGTTTCTTGTAATTCGAGCATAACACTCTCTAGACATTGGATATTGCAACTCTCTTCCTTATCTTTATAATAGGGCGAATCTGTGGGTGGGATATACACACATACAAGGATAATATCAACAACAGCTCTATCTCTCAGTCTTAATATTAGTAAATTATCAAAGTTACATGTTATTGGGGATACCCGAGAGGGACAAGATTTCTTTAACAAAAACACCACTCCACCCGAACGCCTTCCATGGTGGGACAACTTAATGGCAGGTGAATGGTATACAAGATATTCTTCAAAATAGATAGAGTAGTCAAAGCTCTCTGCAGTAAAAGTCTCTGTAAAGCAACACATGTCAAATGAAGTAACATCCGGGAGAAAGTCTGGATCCGCGAGTCTAGATGACAGTCCCTCAATGTTCCAAACCAGTAGGTATCGACTAACTGACCTTTGTTGTGGCTGACAGTCACTCAAGGGCGAAAAGGAGGACTCTGCCAAGAGAGAGAGAGAGAGAGAGAGAGAGAGAGAGAGAGAGAGAGAGGAGAGAGAGAGAGAGAAGAGAGAGCGAGAGAAGAGAGAGAGAGAGAGAAATAGCAAGCCAACCACCAAGAAAGCCAGAAGACAAACAGACAGACAGATATACAGACAACAGACAGACAGACAGACAGACAGATGGACACACAGACACACAGACAGACATGTAGACAGATGGACACACAGACAGACATACGCACAGACAATGAGAAAGAAACGCACACACACACACACACACACGCCCGCACGCACGCACACACACACACACACACACACACACACACACACACACACAAATAGCACTACCACTTTTTCCACCACCACATTCTCTGATATTCACACACATCAACAAGAATATAAAACTCACTCACTCATTCACTGACTCACTCCATTCACTCACTCACTGACTCACTAACTCACTGACTCACTCACTGACTCACTGACTCACTGACTCACCGACTCACTCACTCACTGACTCACTCACTGACTCACTCACTGACTCACTGACTCACTCACTCACTGACTCACTCACTCACTGACTCACTCACTCACTCACTCACTCACTCACTCACTCACTCACTCACTCACTCACTCGCTCGCTCCCTCCCTCCCTCCCTCCCTCCCTCCCTCCCTCCCTCCCTCCCTCCCTCCCTCCCTCCCTCCTCCCTCCCTCCCTCTCTCCCTCCCTCCCTCCCTCCCTCCTCCCTCCCTCCTCCCTCCCTCCCTCCCTCCCTCCCTCCCTCCCTCCCTCCTCCCTCCCTCCCTCCCTCCCTCCCTCCCTCACTGCCTTCCTCCCTCCCTCCCTCCCTCACTCACTCACTCACTCACTCACTCACTCACTCACTCACTCACTCACTCACTCACTCACTCACTCACTCACTCACTCACTCACTCACTCACTCACTCACTCACTCACTCAAACGTACATGCACGTACATACACGCACAAACACGAGCATACACACTCACACACACTCACACAATACACTCACTCACACACACACACACATACACACACACGCGCACACACACACACACACACGCAAACACACACACACACACACACACACACACACACACACACACACACACACACACACACACACATACACAAGGGGAAAGAGCGCGCGCGCGAGACACAGAGAGAGAGAGAGAGAGAGAGAGAGAGAGAGAGAGAGAGAGAGAGAGAGAGAGAGAGAGAGAGAGAGCGAACGAACGAACGAACGAATGGTTTATTTTTGTGAGGCCACCGGCCCATCACAACTCGGTTACAAATAATATGCCTCATCGGCCACCGCAATACAAATCGCTTCTTGTCTTCTCTTAAACGCATAGTACAGAAACATACCAACCGTGCGTACTGCTTTTGGCTCTTCCAGTGACTAGAGTGTCTTAAAATCACATGATTTGGTATTCGTCGCCAACTTGGAAAAGTACATTCGTCGCAGATCCTCATAGACAGGACATTCAAATAACAAATGCTTTTCACTTTCGTCATCTTCATAGCAAGCTGGACATAGATAAGCATTTTCAGACCGCTCTTTTGCAAATCTATACTTGTGAGTGAACAAGTTGCTAAACCCTGTCCTAAAATGGACATACACATCTCGGAAACTTTTTTTATCCAATATATACAAATACTTCTCTCTCATCCAGTCTGTCTTGAAGAATCTGTAGAACTCGCATCTACAACACTCCCTGCCAATGAATTTGTCCATACATTTCTGTATTCAATGATAAGGCGCTTTTTGAACTCTAACAAAAACTTCGGCTCGTTTTGCACATTCTGACTACACCATACATCCGCAAATCCATATCTGTACAATACTTCGTTTATTTTGTCTACCCAATTATCGTAATTTCCTGAGAGAAACATCATCTTATAAACTTTGTAAGGGTAACGAGTAGCATCCATCTTTAACACACGTAACCAAAATTTAATAACACGTAGCGTTGCATTGATGTACAGTGGATATCTTCCAGTGTCACCATACATCATCAAGTTAGGAGCTTGCGAAGGAACATTAAGAAATCTTTTAATGGCTTGTAGATGAACAGATTCCACTACCGAACAGCTAAATAGGCCCCACAGCTCTGATGTATACAAAAGTACAGGCTGTATCTGCGTAGTAAACATTCTGAAATACACATCCGGTGAAATATTTCCCAATCTTCTTAAGCATTTTGTCAGTTGGATCATACCTGCTTTTGCTCTACATACAAGATCAGACTGTAACATACTGACTGACTGTCTCGAGGTAAACAATGCTCCAAGATATCTGTATTCATTGACAGTCTCAATTTTCTCTGTACCCAGATACCACTTCTCATGGCTCGCTAAATAACCACCATTTCTGAAGACAATTATTTTTGTTTTTTGTTTATTTATATGAAGACCAACTGTGTCAGAACCTTCTTTGAGATGATTTAGTTGGTTTTGCAGACCCACAACTGTGTCCGAGATAAGAACAATGTCATCCGCGAACAACAACAGATATATGACCGTAGAGTCAGGCATAAGCTGTATGCCATGCTTCCCATGTTTAATCTTGGCAACATAGTTCACTATAAGAGAAAAAAGTATCGGACTCATTTTACATCCATGTTTCAACCCTCGGATATATGCAAATGAGTCACTGTAGCGACCGTTGGATCTTACGCAGCTATGAACATCAAAATACTTTGCTTGAAGCATCTGGAGTAATCTCCCTTTCATACCGTAACCTTGAAGGATTTCCCAAAGAACATTTCTATTTCGTTTTGGGCTTTTACGTTGACCAGAGCAGACGTATGTTGGAGCGTTCCGTCGTACTGTGGTGATTTTGGTGGCAAGAGGCGTCGGTGTGTGTTGATTTGAACCTTCGTGTTTGTCTGGACAGGGTTAAAACAGTCATGTAGGTGAAAATACTTTCCACGGTTCGTTTGGATAGTTTTGACTGTTTTCTTGTTGGATGTACTGTCGTGTTGATGATAGTGATGAGTACTCACTACTCAAACGAGTAAAATGGGTGTCGACCTAGAAACTTTTCGTGCACGGATTGGTCTTCACGCTGCACGTGCAGCCCGGCGAAATGAATTCAGGTCGAAAGATGCTGTGAACGATGCACGCAAATGCATTGGTTTGTGCATTGCGGCTATCACACTTGGACTGGCGTTAGGCTTCTTGGTGCACTATGCTGCTACTCTACACAGCGTGGAGGGTTGGTTTGCCGGCATGAGTGGGAAGGATATGGCAGCGGCAAGGCTTCACGCCGATTTCAGGATGGTAGGAGGGCACGGAGCCAGCCAGAGCTGCACTGCAGCATTCGTCGCATCGACAGGAGAGACAGAGGGGCGATTCTGGATGACGCTCCATGACCTCTCGTTTCTTCTTCTTCTGTCCGGAACCGTGGAGAGAAATCCGGGACCAGTACTCGAGAAAAAAGATCTGGAGGAAGCAATGGCCTCGATGAAAGAGGACATGGGGAAAAAGTCAAAGTGCTTGCACGGAACGAATCATGAATGAGATCATGAAACTCCACGGCCAGATAGGTGCAATGCATGGGAAGCTACTTGAAGTGCAAAACGAATTACTCGCCCTCAAGAATAAGATGGAGATGCAGGAGGCTTTGATTGAGCACGTTAGTGATAGGCAAGCAGAGACGATTTCCAAAGTAAACTATATGGAGGAACAATTGGAGTAACTAGAAGTTTTGCACAGAAAAGACAACATTCTCCTCTACAACATTCCTGAAGAAGAAAATGAATCCCCGGATACCAGTGAGAGAAAGTTCCTGGAAGCTGTGAGTGGGGTGCTGCCGAACGGTTTTCAGGAGAGGGGCGTTGTTTGCTTGATAAAACACCACATCGCTGGGTTAGTTGAGCAAGTAGAACTTATTTATGACGACATGCTTGCGTTCAGATTTAGCAATCAGCTGTTTATGTCAGATAAAGATGTAATAGTGTTGTGCGTGTACATTCCACCTGCTGGGTCTCCGTATTATACCTTACTGGGAGAACAAAACGGAATATTAGTGCTTGAGCAGTGTTTGTTGCATCTATCAACAGCCTTCCCTCATTGTTCCTTGTTGGTTTGTGACGACTTCAATGCTCGCTCTGGTAATAATAATGAAGAAGCTTGTAGCAACTTTTCTGATAGAATGTGTGATTTGCTTAACAATTCCCGTTGTTCCCAGGACAACACAGTAAACGATTTTGGTAATGAACTGTTGTCCGCTTGTGCTGGCTTTGATCTGTGTATACTGAATGGTAACATATCTGGAGATTTAAATGGCAAGTTTACCTACATTTCAAGCGCAGGCAACAGCGTAATCGACTACTTTCTGGTTTCGAATGAGTTGTAACCCTACTGTACCTCACTTTCTGTGAAAGAAAATGTTCTGACGTCCCATTTATGCTTGGAGTTATGTCTCAAGTGCAGAAACGACGTTGTGAGTAATGTAAGAAAAACTTTCGTCAGCAGTAAAATAGTTTGGGATGATACATTTAAAGATGAGTTCAAAAGAAATTTACAAAGTAACATCGAAGAAGTGGCGGCTGACTTAGATTTTGATAAGGATGTAAACACTATTGCTGAATCTGTTACTGACTGCTATATAAGAGCTGTTGAACCATTGGAGAAATCAGTTGTGTTCAGGAGAGCAATGCATGGTCAACCATGGTTTGATAGAGAATGTAGAGAAAAGAAGAAATTGTTACGATCATTACTCCGCAGATATAGCCGCACATTGGCAGCGTGCGACACAGAAGTGTACAAAGAAAGAAGAAAAGAGTACAAGCAGTTGTTGAAATCAAAGAAAGAGGCATATAGAGTTAACACTGTTAAGTGTCTTGTAGAAAATATCAGTGACCCCTCTTTGTTCTTGAGACAGGTGAGAAAACTTTATGTTAGATCTGTTATACAATGTAGTATTTTATGTGAGGAATGGAAAGATTATTTTGGTAAAATATATAGTTATGCTTTAATTGAACAACTGCAAATTGATTATGATGTACTCACAGAAGCAACTGACGAGTTGTCGCCGCTTGACTGTGATATAACAACTGATGAGGTTAGCCGTGCTATAGCAAAACTGAAAACTAAAAAGGTAGCAGGGGAAGACAGGATGCTGGCAGAAATGTTCAAATGTACATCTGAGAGAGTACTAACCATAATTAATCAATTGTTTAATACTGTGTTGGCAAGGAAGTGTTTTCCAAGAATATGGTCAAAATCAATTATACTTCCTATTTATAAAAGAGGAGACTCCTCTATCCCAGATAATTATAGAGGCATCTCTATCACCAGCATTTTAGTAAGGTTTTCTCATCTGTGATTAGTGATAGGTTACAAGATTGGACTGAAAGTAACGGTTTAATTGGTGAAGAGCAGGTAGGTTTCAGGAAAGGATATTCGACGATGGATAATATCTTTGTTCTTCATTCTGTCATTCATAGATACCTATCGAGACATAGAAAATTGTATGCCGTGTTTGTAGATTGTTTAAAAGCGTTTGAGAGAGAGAGAGAGAGAGAGAGAGAGAGAGAGAGAGAGAGAGAGAGACAGAGACAGAGACAGAGAGAGAAAGAGACAGAGGGAGACAGAGAGAGAGAAAGAAAGAGAGACAGACAGACAGACAGAGAGATTGACAGAGATACAGAGAGAGAGAGAGAGAGTGACCGAGACAGATACAGAGAGAGAGAGAGAGAGAGAGAGAGAGATTGATTGATTTTATTGTTTAGGCCACCGGCCCATCACAACAATACATACATGTACATGACTTGCTTCTTTTTGAGGAGCCAATATACTTGAGCCACAATTTGAAACAAGGTGTACAATCCAAGTGAGCACATTGGCTAGTACATATCGGTAACAATTAAACAATGGAAACAGTATAAATATAGTATTAACGCACATTCTTTCATCACAACATTATTGTTCATGGTCATGTTCTAAACTAGCAAGAAATTGGTCTCGTAATCGGAAGGCATAATAAAGATACATTGCTACCTTGCGTGTTTTCATGTATCCTCGTCCATCTATCAAAAAGGTGGCATCAGCAGCTTCTGGACATTTGATGTAGTCATTTATGTATTTATTACGTAGATCATTATACAAAGGACAATAAAATAGAAAATGTTTCTCATTCTCAATCTCACCACAAAGGAGGCAATGTTGGTCTATATTGTGGCTGCGCATAGATTGTTTATTAACAAGTAAATCATTCACTCCAAATCTAAACCGGATAAATACATCTCTGAATTTTTTAATCTCAATGTATTCTAAGTATTTTTCACTTTCTAAGGTTCTTTTGAAGGATCGAAACATTCTGAGTCTTTCACTTTCACGAATTTTGCTGTTCCAACTCTGCCTATAGCAATCTTGAAGCCTATTTTTCAAGTTTACAAGAAAACTTCTCTCAGTAGTAGTGCCTCCATTTCTCCAGATATACGCATAGCCGGCCTTGCATATTACATTTGCAACTAACTTTGCCCAGTTTCGATCATCTGGGATCTTTGTGTTAGACAACATGAGGTATGCTTGCCTGGGTAGCCTATCATCGGTCATTTTAGTAAGTTTTAACCAGTACTTTATTGCTCTCATTGTACTGTTTATGGCAAGTGGAAACCTTCCTGTTTCTCCATAAACCAAACTGTTAGGTGTTCTATAGTCCACATTTAAAAAAACGTTTACAAGCAAACAGGTGAGCTTTTTCTACACTTTTATGTTCCTCAAGACCCCATAGCTCTGCAGCGTATAGTAGGGAAGACTGGACCTGTGCGTCATAGAGACGGAAACATATTCCAGGTTTCATATTCTTAAGGCTCCACATCATTTTAAACAGATGAATTGTTTTTTGTTTTGCTGCAGTAGCCAAGCTGTCTAAAGATACTGTTGTTGAGAGTCTAGTAGAAAATGTATAACCCAGATATTTATAATTATTCACTACATCAAGTTGTTTTCCATTTAAGAACCATTTTTCACCTTGTGCTAGGTGCCCTCCTCTCCGGAAAACCATGACTTTGGTCTTATCTGTATTGATTTCCAGAGCAATTCGTTTAGACGCACACGCAAGGTTGTCTATTTGAGTCTGAAGTCCTGCTGGTGTGGTAGACAAAAGTGCCACATCATCCGCAAAGATTAGAAAGTAAAACTCTTCCTTTCCAGCTACCATTTGAACACCATGTTTACCATTTTTACGGAGATAATCTGCAACTTGGTTAATGTAGAGAGAAAATAGTATTGGAGATTCTAAGGCACCTTGTTTTGTTCCAATGGGGCAATCGATTAACTCTGAGATGACGCCCTTCCACCTGACACAGGCTTTTACTTGGGCGTACATAGCTTTTAGCATACCAAGGAATTTTGGGGAGACATTTGCTTGTGCAAGTGCACGCCAAAGGATCTGACGGTCAACAGAATCGAAGGCTTTTTTATAATCTATAAATGCTACATATAGTTTACCTCTGCCCCCTCCATACACGTGTCTGGTTATCATGCAGTGGAGTGTAAATATGTGACCCTCCACCACGGAATGAGTCGCTTTGTCCCCCTGGGCCATTTTCAGTTTTTTACTCTGTCTGAAAGTAGTTTAAATGGCAATCACAATGGTGAAAACCGTTTGAAAATCGGACAATTAGTCTCCGAGTTACAGGTATTTAAATATACTTACCCTCGGAAATGTGTTTCTGAGAAAAATTGAAATAAAAGTTTTGAAACTTCAGCACAACAGTTTCCTTAGCAACCATGCATGCATTTCTTTGAAATTTGGCACAGTCATACAACATAACAAAAAAAACTAACACACACATTTTCAGTTTGAAACATAAAGTAGTTTATTGTCAACATTGTTTCAGAAAATACACGAAAATGTACGTTCACAGATAAATTGTCACAATGGCTTACTGATCAAAAACCTATTCATAATAATTTTAAAATCAGTGCTAATGTGCACAGGTCCAAGAAACACAAAAATTACACTAATATGTTTGTGTAGTAAAGTGTGGGGTGGGGGAGGGGGTGAGGGTGCACAGTGATTGTTAAACTATTTATACGCCACAATGGGAACTGATGATGCTATTAGATTCCAAAGTATTTTATTCAAAGAAACATACAAAACTATTTACAAGCAATGTTGATGCGGCCTCGACCTGAAAACAATCACATACAATATGTAGTTTCAGAGCCAGTCCAACTATTTGAAGTCATTTCATCATTACTGTTCATTTAATACAAAGATTTCTCAAACAAGCAATGCAAGATGTACAGCAGAGAGCTCAATATTCTCTCAAGTCTGCACATTCATCTTCAGCAAAATTAATGTAAACGAAATTCAACTTGTGGGTTGAGATCGGCTCCGTGGCCGCTGAAAGTGATCTCGATCTGTTGATTTACATCAATCTGACACAAGAAATCAGTAATACACTATAAAATTACAAGTTTACGGGAACATACCTTCATGTATGCTTGTTTTCCGTCGAAAAATCAGCAGTAGTGAGTCGAAATCACTATAGGCACGGAAGCGTGGCGCGTTGAAGGCAGAAGCGCTAACACCTCGAGGCTCACTCTAAGCTGCGCTCCGATTGGCTGGATCCTTCCCTCTCCCATATGGTCCATAGTTAAGCGAACCAATCAGATTGAAGGTTTTGAATGCATAGAGTGATATCAGGTCTTACAAAAAGGATCCAAAAAGCTGCGAAATGGTGAAAAAATTATTGAAATCGGTTGAGTAGTTTTTGAGATACAAGCATTTTAAATTATGAATATTTAATGAAATATTTATTTTGAAACCCCTCTTGCATAAATTAAGTATTTAAACGTATTTAGAGACAGATTTGGTAAATGAAACTCGCTGACATTGTAGATAAAGGATTACTGAACCAGAAACAACCAAAAACTCAAAATCGACAATTCACACCCCTTGTACCTATTTCCAGTGCTAGCGCCGAATGGTTCCAGGGACAAAGCGTCTCATTCCGTGGTGGAGGGTCACATATATGGTCTATAGTTGAATACCCTGTCCGGAAACCAGCCTGTTCCATACAGATTTTCCCTTTCTTTTCAGCCCATGTGTGCAGTCGCTTAGTTAGCATAGAGGTAAAGACCTTGCTCATTGTACTTAGTAGGGAGATGCCTCTATAGTTTGCAGGGTCGAGTCTGTTTCCTTGTTTATGAAGAGGGATGATAATGGACGTGCTCCAATCCCGTGGAAAGATCTGACTGTCAAATATTGTATTGAAGAGTTTTGTTAAGAAGGGTAGCATGTACGTACTACTTGTCTTGAAAAATTCTCCCGGGATCTCGTCTAGACAGGGAGCCTTTCCACTCGAGAGCTTTTGTATAGCCTGGTTTACTTCTTCTGATGTAATCGCTTTATCTAGCATGTCATCAAACGTTGCGACTTGATCAGGGTAGTAGATATTTTCTACCTGTGTGTTTGTCATACGATTGAAAAGACACTCGAAATACTGTTTCCATGTGTCTGTTTCAATATCTGCGTACTGTACCCTTTTACTTGTCCTCTTACGTATTAGGGACCAAAACTGACTGGAATTTTTCATGTTATCCATTAGAAACTTGCTATCCTTTTTGTTATACTCCCTTTTCTTATCTCGTATTAGTTGTTTATACATTTTCCTATTCTGGACATACTCTAGTTTGTCATCTTCGTGATCCGTTTTTCTATATTTTGCTAGAGCTCTCTTCGCTATTCGCTTTTGTTCTCTGCACTCTCGATCATACCAATCACCTGTTCTTTTTTGTCGCCTCTCATTTATTCTATAAGTACGGCGCATACAATCAACCGCCCTAAGTATACTCATTGTGAACATACGAACAGCAGAATGTATGTCAGTGTCTAAGTTTTCAGAGACAGATCTGAGGGATGCCATGAATTCAGGGGTCTGAAGGTGTTTAATGACCTCTATCTCTTTACTTTTATCCCATGTGATTTTATTGAGAGTTCTGCATGTCTCAGTTTCTCTGTTCATGTTCATATCCGCTCCTAGGAGAGAGAGAGAGAGAGAGAGAGAGAGAGAGAGAGAGAGAGAGAGACTCACATACAGACAGGGAGAGACAGAAACAAAGAGAGACAGAAACAAAGAAGAGAAACAGAAACGAAGAAACAGAAACAAACAAAGAAAAAGACACGGAAACCGTCGAAGAGACAGACACAGAACGACGACGCATTGCCGGTGTCGCGGACTAGATGTGGTTGCGGACTAGATGTGGTACCTATTAATAGTCATGCGGGATTTCGTCAGCTCCGCCAATCACGGAGACGATAACGACTCTACTTAGGCCTAGCTCTTTTCCCACATTTAATACAATTTTCGTACTTTTCTTTTTGTTTTGGAGAGTGTCATATCTGGATGAAAAATAAGTAGATTACGAAAGAAACGTTTTAGGACGAGTAGTGTCACATTTTCTGTCAGTTACGAGCTCGTAGGTGGCTGCTAACTGCGATATTATAAATATGGCTGCATTATGATTATTCACGGAATCCACGGAATCCGCGAACCTGGAAGCATATGTTGTTTTCCCAAACTCTTTTGTATGCTTTCAAGTTGTTTGCCACTACATCAAAATGCAAATTTAGTGGTACTGTGTGCACTATAGATGCGACCCTTGTGCACTCGCTCTCTAGTTGTACCGTGAAACTGAGATATTGGACCATTGTGTTTATTTTACGATTTTATGTATTCAGTGAAGTAATAGATGAAGCCCTCTGGCTCTGGCCAAAAATCTTTCAAGGTACACATGAAGATTTCCTAACTTGGTCGATGTTTCGAGTCGTATGTTGTTACGTGTTCAGCCTTTAGAATTACTCAGTATAACACTACCTGTGAAAGTGTTCGCAGTTGTTCATCAAGACAAATTGTCACACTTGTCTAGCGAACACTGAGAGCGCAACAATCCTCAAGAAAGCCACATGTTTTATTCCATGATATGTATATTTAATTAAAGCAGGATTTTCGGCTATCCAGGCTTGACACTACGATTAAGTTTGGTTCATTCTATTGGCTGATAGCGATTCGTGAGTGCCGAACGCATACGACGATGTCTTCAATAGTTCGACGTCATCAACTTCGTGATTAAACTGATTTGCAATAAAATGTATCGTTGTGGTCGTAATTCCAAAACGAGACACCACATTGCCTCCAAAATACATTGGATTCTTATTTGGGAGAATCCCCGACCTTCCACCAATTTTCATTAGGATCCGTTTTTATCGTTTTGAGTTATTTTGCAGAATAACTAATTAATTAACAAACTTAGGGTTTAAAAAAGTATTGACATAAAAACATCTTACTACAAAACCTGAAGCCATCTTGTAGTTGTAGTTGTAGTCTTTCCAATGACACATACTTTATATAACGTATATATAGTTTAGCAACACAATTACAGATTCCTTGATATATTTCATAGAAGATGAGGAAAAACAAATTGCAGGATGATTATGCAGTCACTTCTTGTAATCTGTGTATACTAGCAATGTGTCATCATATTATGTGTAGTGGAATTTAATAATGGTTTGCTTTACATTCTTTATTCATAAAATTGCTGAAATGTCAGCTCCAAATTCCTATTGGCTCCTTGACAGAAACATTTTTATCATCAGTATAGTAGTCACACACACACACACACACACACACACACACACACACACACACACACACACACACACAAACACACACACATGCACAAGTGTGCGCACACACACAAACACACACACACACATACAGAGGAAAGCACACAGTCACATTCAGACACACTCCTATGCACACACAGTAACATACACAGAAGCATGCATACATAAGAGCATGCAATTTTGCACATGCACACATGCAGCTAATGAACATACTCATGAAAGCATGCACAAAATTGCTCACTTGCTGACATGACATGGATAAAGTCAAATAAATATTACTTATCACTGCATAAACTCATAATCTATTGTGTGTTTGGTGGGATTTAAAATAGAATGCAGATTAGTCTACAACATCAAAATAATAAGTTCCCTTTGTAACACGGATGATGCAACAAAAAGGATGCCTTGAGTGGAACTGACTGGTCCACAGTGGATGTCTTGGCAGAATCCATCTTACATTCCCTTTTTGTCCAAGTGTTTTCACTTTGCCTCTTGTATTTTTTAATTCTGCATAGCTTCAGTTTTTTCATCCTGTGCTTTACTTGTCTCCCCATGAGTTCACAGAAGTAGCACACAGGTAAGAACAAGCAACATCCATGCCACCTCAACATCCCTATGGAAATCATTTAACTGTCATCCCTTGGGTGTGGCTTTCTTGAAATTGCACTGTTCCCTGTCTTTATCTCTTTGCTGTTATCAATGTATGAAGCAGCATATTTATCATTGCAAATGTAAGGCAGCATTATCACACTGCACAATAAAACTCCAACATGCTGATGGAAAAAGACATGACAACCAGAATGTGCTTCACCTTTAATTTATTAATCAGCTTATTACACATCCAAAGGACTTTATTAATGAATAACATTGACCAAAACTGTATGCTTGAATAAGCAATACATAATTTGTTATTCCCCACAACATAAGCATTATCAGCAACATAGCAAGCTTTCAGTGCAACACAAACACCACCAACATTCAGGAGCAACAGCAGCAGCAATATCAGCATTACCATCAGGACAACTATCATTATCACTGTTGTTACATCCCTCATCAACATGACTTTTGATAGGTCACATATTAATAATCATCATTATCATAAATATCCTCACCAACATTCATTGTCATTAAAGCAAACATCATTAATCACATTTGGCATTAACCATGGCAAGTCACATATTTGTCATTTTAAGTAGCCTCACCACAATCACACCAAGGCAACACCAACAGCAACATCTGTCTTTTTCGGTGGAGTCGGGAACTCCAGCCAGGTAGGACATCCCCTTCCAGCCCTACGCCTGAGCCAAGAGGACACTCACGCGACCGGCGGCCCCAGCCTGACAGCGTGCATGTGGCTCCAGGCAAGTCGCTGCCCGAAGCTCTGGCCAGCCTCATGGTGGAGATGTCGTTGGGGTAACCTGCTCTGTTGCCGTTGTAGTTGGGGTGCTGCAAAGACTGGGAACTTCATACTTGAGAACGATGCCCGTGTGGAAAATGTTTCTGTCTTTCCTAGCTTGTGAGGCTAAGTTGAGCCTGATGGCATGTTTTCAATGTTGATTTCTGAAAGAACGCGGTAAATAAAAAAGCTGTATTGAGAGCCGAGAGTTCTGAAATCTATTTCATCACAGAGAACAGAGTTTCCTCTATTTCTGTCTTTGTTCATTTTTGTTTTACATTTGCTCGTGTAAGTCAGTGAAGTCTTTGAAAGTGTGCTGCTTTCTTCCTTCTCATCTCCATCTTAATAGATTTCAAGGTATGTTCAGTTCTCTGCAGTATTCATCAGCGGGCAAATGAATTATCATGGGAAATATTGTGAAGAGCAAATAATTTGTCTCCAAACTGTACTGGTCTGACATCCACGTATGATGAACACGCAATATCATTCCACATCGAAAGCGTGTATAATCATTAAACTTCAATCTGCGTGAAGGGGATAATGTCACCGTCAACACGATTCCCATATCTAAGTATGCTCTTTTCCCCTCAAAGAGTGTCGCGTTTTATTTACCTCTAAATGTTTTCCACCCTCTCCCAAAAGGAATACTGAAATTACCGATTGAGAAAGTTAAACACTAGAGGGGGTTTGCAACCAAACCCCACCACCATACCCTGAGAAACACTGAATTAATAAACAACAACAATGAAAGACCACTGAAGCAGTATAAGATAAACAAAACAAATTTAATTCAACAAGATGCCCGAGGCAAGGGGATGCTCAGGGCACAAGTGAAAATACGTCAACAATCAAATGTCAACAAAGAAATGTAAACAAAGAAAATGTAAACAACAAAGATGGAGGACAACGCTAGGGCGAGCCACGATCGCCCAAGCGTTGTCACTCACTCCAAACGAACCAACACAACCACCCAAACTACCCACTCACAAAACTACCGCAAAAACACCACCCTGCAACACAGGGTAAAACCACAGTCCCCACAAAACCCACTGAGCATAAGCACGCTCACAAAAATATACACACTCCTACCCCCACAGCAAAAACACAATCTCCGCTCCCACAACACTACCGCTGGAAAAACCCCTGTGCTGACGCCCCAAAACCCCCTACCATGACGTCACACATTCCAGCAAACCCCCGTGTCCACACAAGTTCTCCGCCCTTCTCGTGACAGTCCAAAACCCCAGTCCATCAAGAGGAAAAAATGCGATGACAGGTAGATAGATACGTTCATCTTACCCGACCCGGTGTACTCCTCCAGAGGCTGATCGTAAATCCATCACCCGAATCATCCCTTCCAGTTCACCACACACCCGCGTTCCCACCTCCTCGTGGAACGTCCCAGTCCAGCTTTCCACTAGCTGTAGCCCTACCCCCCGTGGAGTAGTCGCTCATCCCCCTGGGCCGAGTGTCCGAGGTGGAAGTTGATGTAGGCAGCGCCTCCTCGCGTGCCCCGTAGAGGTCAAACGTCCCGCGCCTCCTCGCGCACCCTCGTGGAAGTTGACTTAGGCACCGCCTCCTCGCGCGCCCACCATAGAGGTCAACGTCCGGCGCCTCCCAGCGCCTCCACCGTAGAAGTCAAGTGGTGTAGCGCCTCCTCGCACATCCACTGCAGGAGTCGAGCGGGTTAACGCCTCCACGCGCACCCGCCGTCGAGACAGCTGCCCCTGTGGCAGTCGCCGGCCCCTGCTCCAGTCCTCCGAGGTCCTCCCTAGGCTGCTGCGAGGTGCAGCGTCCGACACACGAACCAGATAGCCCCTCCCAGCCCCCACACTGTGGTAACCCAGTAGCCAAAGATAGTCACAGCCTCATGGCAGAGCGCCAGAGCTGTGCTAGAGATACCGCACATATACACAACCTGCGTTTCACTTCCCAGCCTGAAACGATAAACTCGCAAGAGTCACAACAAACCCTTCCACCCGCATGGAAATATACAGAGAGAAAAACCATTTCCCTTCCCTTACACACCTCACAATTCACAACCCATCCAGCCTCGCTCCACGAGAAAAAACCCCGCCTTAACCACAGGCGTTACAAACGTGGACGAAAAATCTTTACAGAGTTTCAAGAAAAGAATAGAATTCCCATTCCAGCAGTTACCCCGAGGCGACGTGCTAATAAAACAATTCTTACGAATTAACAATGAATGGAGAAAAGCCCCGCGCCATTCTTTCTTGCTCACTCTGCATTCACAAGCGCGCGCATTCCACGCTCACACGTCCAAGTCCACTACAAACGATAAAAATACAACATAATTACCTCACTCCATCCCAGGCCGTGGTTGTCCCTTGACAATTCCAGACCCACACACCAGTTCTAGCAGAACTTCGCTCCCAAGGTCGACTTCTGACAAGTCTCCGTTGGCGAGCTTGATACCCGTGACGCAAGATTAAGAGCTCGCGCTCTCCCAACTGTCCTAGTCCATCGACAAGGTGATAAATGAATCCAGTGGGCCCCGTGCCCGCTTTCCAAGGCGCCAAACCGTCACGTGATTGACCCACCCAATCACCTACCCCAAATTCGAATCTGACTCGCTTCCAGATAGCATGGCTTGACCACCCCGACCCGGATTCCAGAGATCACCTAGACCCCTTCAATCAACCCCCAACGCTAAGCGAGCTATTCTTAGCACTCATGCAATCACCCAACTCTTCCCTACGTCGCATCTTGCGACAAAGAGTAATAGATTCTCTGATGCTAATGGCCAGCACAAAACAAGCATACCATCATCTCAATTGCGTATTAAACTTTTCAATTCTAATGTTAATGTTGTTGGAAGTGCCCACGATAACTTTATTCCGTGATTATCAAGAAGATAGTGTGTAAATACAACCTTCCTGGTACTGCACATGGCAAATCATACATTTTGCCCAAATGAAACTTGTTGCCTCTTTTCGTCCTGAACCAGTAGAAGGCCATTGAACACTACATACAATTCGGCACAGATTAAATCGATGTTCCAGAACTATACTTTTCTTAATATAAGTTGTTCACATTTGCATTCTCAGAGTGTAGAGATATACAACTTATTATACAGCAATCATTTGCACATGCATTGCAAACCAGAACGGTCATGCTCACTATAACTTCCTTCCACACTCACTCACACAACTCTCTAATTCTGTCTGTTTTCGTGTCTAGGGTTATTACTAGTGAAGGGGGGATAATTAAATTCATTCACTCTCTTCTCTCGCTTGCGTGACGTGACACAATGTTCATTAAAGATTTTCTTTAATCAAACTTAATCATGAGTAAAATCAAATTCAAAGCAACATGAATGAAAATACTAATCAATTCTATCAGTCTACTCTCTGATTGAAAGGCAGAGGATTAATTTCACTGACTCAAAACCAAAGTTGACCCCCGATTACTCACAAGTTCGCGCTGATGGGTGACGACGATTCTCGAATTTTCCACCAACAAAAACTTCTGCCCAAATACGATGTCCACTCAGAAATGGGCATTCACAAGCACACACACTCTTTCTCAATGCTACACCTTGGAAGGAGAGGATCAAAAGGCCATAGACACTTGTGGGTTCACCCACACACATGTACCCGAACTGACACTGGGTTTAAACACTCAGCGAGTGCTTAGAACCAAACAATGAAAACTTCTCCATACGACAAAACTCGGCATCATAATCCACCGAAGCTTGTTCTTTCATTCAGGGAAGGCACGGTTCTTCTTGATACAACCTTTCAGATGGCCGGGGGAAGGATGAGAAATTTAATGTGTCTACCTTGAGACGGAGCTGCTCGAAATACGTCTGCCCACTGTGATATCTTATGAGTCAAATGAATTACATTTTTCCGGCGTTTTCGCCAAGAGTTACTCACAGTGCATGCGCCACCATCTCCAACCAATCAAATCATTGTTGCATCAAGGATAATTTTGGAAACAGCCGGTCCAAACTGGTCTCAGAGTGCAAAGCTCAGCTTGTTCCCGCCAAAACATTGACATGGCGAACGTTTCAAACAATATAGAAAATTTAATAAAGTCCAAACCGCAGCACTCACACACACACACACACGCACGAATGCACGCACGAATGCACGCACGCACGCACAGACACACACACACACACACACACACACATATATATATATATACTTCCGGTCAAGAGCGTTCCCTGTTGTGTATGCACTGTGTTTTGACAATGCATGCAGAGGATGGACAACTGCAGAAGAGATGAGCACACCTCTAGACAGCTATCTGAGTGTAAAAGAAACCACATATTTTCCGTCTCCTCACATACCTTCATGGCAGCCGTACATTAGGCACTTTTCTGCCTAATCATTATCACAGACCTAGTTGTAGATATGCTACAAGCACATTCTACTCAATCCCGTTCACTTCTAAGCTGTCCTTCTCTCACATCCCTGCGTCCACCCCCTTTCCCCATCCATTCTCCTTCCGATCACTGCCCAGGGCTAGATGTTTCCAAGAAGGGCCAACACTCATGCTCTGCCGTCCGTGCAGTGAGCTGCAGTCAGGATCTTGTTCTCGCCCAGGTACACGCAGCCGCAGATGTGGAACCAGCTTCTTCCGGACAGGATCTGCAGGGACCCCTGGTGGGGAAACTCGCCGGCAGCGGCGTTGCTTCCACCCACGATGCGAGCCTGGGGCAGCGCGTTCACAGCACAGCCTGCAAAACAGCAATTTTTTTATCACATGGTGTGTTTCTTTACTGCTTTGAAGAAACCGTGACAGAAACAGACATAGGAATATTCGGCGGGTTTTTGAAGTGGACACACAACCAAACTGACTTACAAACTTTGAAAGGCAAAAAGAGGGAAAGATGGTCACTTCTAGAGAAGAATGGACAAGACACAGTTTAGAGCCTTCTTTCATTCTCACATGGCTATACAAATTAAGTAGTGCAAGGACAAAAAGAAAGTCGGGCAGCAACAGAGAATTGCAGATCTGATATAGAAATACAGTCATTGACTCAGTGTGCACGTTCCATCATCCTTTTAGTGCACACAGCGGACTTACCGAGCAGGGCGAGGGAGACGACAAGCCACAGCATGGTGATGTCCTGAAGCTCAGATGCACAAGATGCGATGCTGTGCTGGCAAAGCCGGGTAGCAAGGGAAGGGGATGGAGACCTTTTTATAGAGACTTGGCCAGGCCTCCACCTGGCCCAGCACGCACCCTCCCGTCCTCCAGAGCTTGCAGATGCTGGTCGCAGACCATTGGTCATCGAGGACCTCGTAAATCAAGGGAATTGGGAACCATTATAATATATTGGGTAAATGCCTCATGTAGAATTTGGAACGATTTGTGTATCACGAAATGTTAAATTTGAAGATTACCTCTCTGTCGAATGAGCAACTTTTTCTGTTCCTTGTTGTCAGTATAACACCGATGATGATGAATCTCTATGGGTAAAGACATGTTTGTTACTCACCAGCAACATAGTCCTGACCAAAATAAGTATATAGTTGTTTTGTCCTATAGTGTAACAATTTTATCAGCAAGGTGCATTTGTAGAAATAGCACTCCGGACTGACCACGTTTCTTGAATAAAGGAGGGCTCATAAGTTACATAGAATTACCCCATTACATTACTTAAAAACGAAGCTTAAAAATAAAACTTACAGCAACGACATAACCTCATCTGGGGGTTTGCTATTGTTATTCACCAGCATGATCGCAATACTGTTCACATTGCATGATAGTCTTAAAGGAAAACTTTTATTTTAAGTATAATTTCCGTCAGCAGAGAACTACGCACTATCAACAGTTCAGTTTTGTTTTGATCCACTGAAGCCAAAGAGTGCAAACCACGCATAGAGAATCAAAGAAAGACAGAGGAATTTCATATCTCTTTTGTGGTGATTTTTACATGAGTTTGGTCTGAAGACAGATATTCTGGTCACTCCCTCTGGCTGTATATAAAAATGTGTGTGGTCATTTCGACACTTAATCATCTCATTGGTATTTCCCCATCCCTACTCCCATTCGTTCCCTCGACCCTCCTTCCCCCTCTTCCTCTCACCTAACCTCTAACTCTCTCATCAACCCCACTCCCCACCACCTTCCCCATTCCCCATTTCCCAACCATCCGTCCCCAAGGCCAAATGTCACCCGCAGCTCCGTCATATGACGTAGTTCTCCCTCTCCATTCCTGATCACAAGACCTCCTCCACCTGTACCCTTCCTCTTTACTTAACACCATGTACTGTAAGTGCTCGTCTCTTATTGGTCACTAATAGCGCTGACAGCTGTCGACGTAGAGTTTTATGGTCACCAGGCGTACTTTCTCGTGGTCAGAGTGTCAGGAGATTAGCCATTACCATCAGCCCGCACGTATTAGAGAATGTGAAAGTGGTCCGCGAGTCCATTTTATCTCGTAACTTAGATGGCAGTGACCACGTTGTAAAGTGCAGTGAGAGAGATAAACATAACGTCAAGTAGCAACACACAAAGAGATGTTAAACTATATACCTTTTTGACATTTTGGCGTTATTCAATGTAGATGACTTTTGATGAGGATTATTAAAAGAACACAGGTTCACCTCGGCAAATATTCACGCGCCCGGCGCGACTATTAGAGAATATGCATGTGTGTGTGTGTGTGTGTGTGTTATGGTTCAGCCATTATTCAATTTTCTATATTGTTTGAGGCATTGGCCGTGTCGATGTTTTGGCGGGAACATGCTTCAATTTTGCAATTTGAGACTGGCTTGAACCGGTTGTTCACAAAATTAAGGGTGATGCAATCATGAGTTGATTGGTTAAGGTTGGTGGCGCATGCGCTGTGAGTAACTCTTCAGTCGGAAAGCGCTAAAAAAATGTTCAGTTGACTCGCAGAATATCGACGTAAGCAGATGTACTTTGAGCAGCTCCGTGTTGATAGGAAAACACGTTAAGAAAAGTCTTCCAATCTTCCCCCTCGCCCTATGAAAGATGTGCCAGAGATGAC
>JAWQFJ010027767.1:15000-17026 GCA_034096865.1 Theodoxus fluviatilis | reverse complement strand
CAAGTAGGCTCCTTCATCAGTGAAGTGAAAGGCTATGTGCGATCATGTAAATATAGGCCCTGTGAAAAAACAGTTCACAATACTCGAGTGAGTGGGGTGTGCGGCACGGGGTGCAGGTAGCAAAAACGGCGGCGGGTGAGGACATCGCAACGGGAAAGGGGGTGGGGTGAAAAAAGCAGGGGGGCCATAGTCTGCATGTGGGTCTCTGGGAAAGGGAGAACCCACACTCAAAGTCTGAGGTCACGAGACCTGAAGGGCTGCAGAAGAAAAAAAACGCACACGCGTAGCTAGTGTCACATATATTAATCATAATGTACTAATAGTCTCTAGAATTATGTATAGCTAACAGTAACACTGTACACCAGAAATGCAGTGATAAATGAATGCAGAAATCTAAAACAAATCAGTTCTTCAAAAATCTATCAAATTAAACTCTTATTCAGTATATACCTTTCTTTGGCATTACATGTTTGTTACCTTACATTTGATGTCTTTAGGCATAAATTTACAGCAAGAATGACAAAAAAATTCATTCTGAATGGAATGAGTTGGAATATGTGAGCAGAATAATGAGCTATAAATAATTTTCAGCATATCAGACTTACCTGTCCATTGTATCCCATAGAACCGTAGCCACCTTGCCCATAGCTCCCATAGCCGCCATAGCCACTATTATAGCCACCATAGCCACTGTAGTTCCCATATCCTCCATACCCTCCATAGCCCCCTCCATACATGCTGTAGGGGCTCATCATGCTTCCACTGTACATTCCCATCCCCCCATTCCCCCCCATGCCTGTGGAAGGGCCATTAGGGCGAGGGGGGACTGCAGGGGGGTTGGTGGAAGCCACAGCTGGCTGTGTTGACAGCCCTCCTGCCTGAGGTTGACAGCTGCAAAGACAAAATCTAAAATTCTATCTTTGGAGGTGGGAGGGGAAATGGTGGCCTAAAATCTAAAATTGTAATCATCTCAGATCATGTATTGAGTGGTTTGGGATGAAGTGTTCATCTTGTGGTAAAGTAATGAAATACAGCATTATCACAAGTGTGATCTTAGAGAAAACATTTTAATACTTATGCACTCAAGCAAAATGTTCCATGCTTCATTGATCCAAGCATTCATATCTATATGTTACTGCATAGAAAACCGTTTGCTATTTCACAGCAATCGGTGAAAGATATATATACAGATACAGATAAATTACATGGGTGTATTTCATCAACCCATCCACACTCACTGACTGACTGCCTAGAAATGTAGAATTAACTTATAAGTTCTCATTTTGATACCCGCCCCTAAACCTTGACCTCCCATGACTTAAAACAATATCGAAAGCAGTACTTCCAGTTGTCTTCTATTGCAAAAGCTACTCTGTTCGAAAAAGATTATATTAAGAGCACTGGTAATGCCATAATGATTATCATCTGACAGACTGTCGAGTCACGTCACAGGCATCGGGAAAATCACCGACCTTCTTCGTCGGCGTAACCCGTCATTAGAATCGCGACAACTGACGGCTTGGTTATCACATAGTAGATGCAAGTGAAACAATACTTCAAGCTGTGTTATTGTCTTTAATGCGTTTAGACTGCATAATATTTTGCTTGTATCAAAGTCCAAGGCCAAATTCGTTCGACAGTCATTTGGAGTCGAGAATCCTAAGGAACAATATCGAAACTTTCATTTAGAATAATGTATATAATATGTTCAGCCAAAGAAAATACGATAGAACGTCGAACATATACTTAACACGTACCATGGTGGAAGTGAGGAATTGTTGACGGGCGAGAAACTATCATTCTGACGATTGAGTCCACCTCTTTCCCAAGGTTTCAGGGGGGCTGCCATTTTGGACAGCTACATTATGAAAGGGAGACAATTCGCTGACGAGGCCGAGCACTCTCCAAGCGGACGCTTCATAGATCTCTGAGTGGGAGGTCTGAAAGAGTCGTGTCTCGTGCTAGTACATGTAGTGGTAGGACGAGATTGCAGCGAGGATCCAGAAAGCAAGCCAGGCAGTTGGGA
>JAWQFJ010027767.1:7500-10000 GCA_034096865.1 Theodoxus fluviatilis | reverse complement strand
TATACAATGAAGTCTTGGAAGAGAAATTGTCGCGTCCTTGGTGGAGGTTTGCGATATCAGAGTGCTTGATTACCAGTAATACATATATTTTCGCCATTCCTACCTTTGTTCGGAGCTAAAGAGCAGCAGACCTGCAGAATTTCGGCTGTACCAACAAATATTGCTTTCGTACATACATACGCCTGTACGGATGTTGAGACCTAGTTTCAGATCTGGCCTAATTTTCAAACTGGGCCAGCCCGAATACTAATCAGGATCTCGACACGTACAAATACCGGCAATAATCATTATAATGACACCTTGAGGAGTTGAACTTGGAGCATACCTGGTGCAGTAATGAAGTGGTACATTTCAAAGAGAGTGAAATTAAAATCATTGAGGTACTGACTGGCTCCCTCTGTGCAATCTTGGGATAAAAACTGATATTTAAATCCAACTGAAGCTTAATGCCGCGTTCATCAATGATGTATTCTCAGAAGATACGTGGAGATGGGTTTCTCCGAAATATGAAAAAGCCAGTTAGACTGATAACTATTCAGAAGGTGTTTAACATCTGGGTGAGAAGATTAGAATAATAGGATTCAGCCATTTTTGACGAATTGTTCTTTGCAGAGTTCATCTGTCCTAGCTGGTGCTCTTCTTCCTCCTCCAGTCTATCACCCACCACCCACCCCGTTACACACACACACACACACAAACACACACACACACACACACACACACACACACACATGTACCCACTCCCCACCCCCACCCCTACCCCACCTCCCATCTCCACTCACTTTTTGACGCCTGCAATCACTTTTAAATTGTGATGGCGTCTTAATTATTTTTTGATATTATGAAAAGCAGTATGTAATTTCATGTTAACTTTCTTGTTCTCGGACATTGTTGTTGTATTGTTTTAATGTAATGATTCATGTGATTCTTGAACCAGCCTGCCAACATTTTATTTGAAATGCAAACGCATTAAAGCAGAAAGCTGAAGTGGTACGGTCACGTGTCAAGAGGCAGTGGGCTGGCCAAGACCATCCTGCAAGGTACCGTACCAGGTGGGAGAAGGAGAGGCAGGCAGAGAAAGAGGTGGGAAGACAACATCAAAGAGTGGACAGGCTTGACCTTTGCTGACTCACAGCGAGCCACAGAGGATAGAGATCGATGGAGGAAGATTGTCCGAAAGTCATCAGTGGTGCCTCAACAACCCATCTCAGGGTTAAGAGACTGAACTGAACTGCATTTAAGACCAGTGAATTATTTCGAACTGCCCTCTTTAAAATTATAAAACACAGGACGACGAAAATGGATGGCATGTCAGGGCCGGATCTAGGGGGGGTGCTGGGGGTGCTCGAGCAACCACCCCCCCCCCTCCCTCCTTCCCCCAACTCCCGGCTGCCACGGAGGTTTTTTTTTTTTTTTTTTTTTTGGGGGGGGGGGGTGCTCGAGCACCCCCAGCACCCCCCCTAGATCCGGCCCTGACATGCCATCCATTTTCGTCGTCCTGTGTTTATAATTTTAAAGAGGGCAGTTCGAAATAATTCACTGGTCTTAAATGCAGTTCAGTTCAGTCTCTTAACCCTGAGATGGGTTGTTGAGGCACCACTGATGACTTTCGGACAATCTTCCTCCATCGATCTCTATCCTCTGTGGCTCGCTGTGAGTCAGCAAAGGTCAAGCCTGTCCACTCTTTGATGTTGTCTTCCCACCTCTTTCTCTGCCTGCCTCTCCTTCTCCCACCTGGTACGGTACCTTGCAGGATGGTCTTGGCCAGCCCACTGCCTCTTGACACGTGACCGTACCACTTCAGCTTTCTGCTTTAATGCGTTTGCATTTCAAATAAAATGTTGGCAGGCTGGTTCAAGAATCACATGAATCATTACATTAAAACAATACAACAACAATGTCCGAGAACAAGAAAGTTAACATGAAATTACATACTGCTTTTCATAATATCAAAAAATAATTAAGACGCCATCACAATTTAAAAGTGATTGCAGGCGTCAAAAAGTGAGTGGAGATGGGAGGTGGGGTGGGGGGGGGGGGGGGGTGTGGGTACATGTGTGTGTGTGTGTGTGTGTGTGTGTGTGTGTGTTTGTGTGTGTGTGTGTGTGTAACGGGGTGGGTGGTGGGTGATAGACTGGAGGAGGAAGAAGAGCACCAGCTAGGACAGATGAACTCTGCAAAGAACAATTCGTCAAAAATGGCTGAATCCTATTATTCTAATCTTCTCACCCAGATGTTAAACACCTTCTGAATAGTTATCAGTCTAACTGGCTTTTTCATATTTCGGAGAAACCCATCTCCACGTATCTTCTGAGAATACATCATTGATGAACGCGGCATTAAGCTTCAGTTGGATTTAAATATCAGTTTTTATCCCAAGATTGCACAGAGGGAGCCAGTCAGTACCTCAATGATTTTAATTTCACTCTCTTTGAAATGTACCACTTCATTACTGCACCAGGTATGCTCCAAGTTCAACTCCTCAAGGTGTCATTATAAT
>JAWQFJ010027767.1:0-2500 GCA_034096865.1 Theodoxus fluviatilis | reverse complement strand
CGGATGACATGCCCGGACCATCGAAGCTGGGCATTGAGGATCTTGGCTTCGATGCTTGTGGAGCCGGCTCTGTCAAGGTCCTCCTGATTGGTGACGCGGTCTTGCTAGCTTATCCGCATGATTGACCACAGGGTGCGCATATGAAATTGTTCAAGGCGCTAGATGTGCCTGTGGTAAAGGGTCCATGTCTCGCAACCATATAGCAGTAAAGTGAGGACCACTGCCCTGTACACCTTGAGCTTGGTTGAGAGGCGGATGTCTCTGTGTTGCAAGACTCTGGTTCGTAGTCTCCCAACTGCCTGGCTTGCTTTCTGGATCCTCGCTGCAATCTCGTCCTACCACTACATGTACTAGCACGAGACACGACTCTTTCAGACCTCCCACTCAGAGATCTATGAAGCGTCCGCTTGGAGAGTGCTCGGCCTCGTCAGCGAATTGTCTCCCTTTCATAATGTAGCTGTCCAAAATGGCAGCCCCCCTGAAACCTTGGGAAAGAGGTGGACTCAATCGTCAGAATGATAGTTTCTCGCCCGTCAACAATTCCTCACTTCCACCATGGTACGTGTTAAGTATATGTTCGACGTTCTATCGTATTTTCTTTGGCTGAACATATTATATACATTATTCTAAATGAAAGTTTCGATATTGTTCCTTAGGATTCTCGACTCCAAATGACTGTCGAACGAATTTGGCCTTGGACTTTGATACAAGCAAAATATTATGCAGTCTAAACGCATTAAAGACAATAACACAGCTTGAAGTATTGTTTCACTTGCATCTACTATGTGATAACCAAGCCGTCAGTTGTCGCGATTCTAATGACGGGTTACGCCGACGAAGAAGGTCGGTGATTTTCCCGATGCCTGTGACGTGACTCGACAGTCTGTCAGATGATAATCATTATGGCATTACCAGTGCTCTTAATATAATCTTTTTCGAACAGAGTAGCTTTTGCAATAGAAGACAACTGGAAGTACTGCTTTCGATATTGTTTTAAGTCATGGGAGGTCAAGGTTTAGGGGCGGGTATCAAAATGAGAACTTATAAGTTAATTCTACATTTCTAGGCAGTCAGTCAGTGAGTGTGGATGGGTTGATGAAATACACCCATGTAATTTATCTGTATCTGTATATATATCTTTCACCGATTGCTGTGAAATAGCAAACGGTTTTCTATGCAGTAACATATAGATATGAATGCTTGGATCAATGAAGCATGGAACATTTTGCTTGAGTGCATAAGTATTAAAATGTTTTCTCTAAGATCACACTTGTGATAATGCTGTATTTCATTACTTTACCACAAGATGAACACTTCATCCCAAACCACTCAATACATGATCTGAGATGATTACAATTTTAGATTTTAGGCCACCATTTCCCCTCCCACCTCCAAAGATAGAATTTTAGATTTTGTCTTTGCAGCTGTCAACCTCAGGCAGGAGGGCTGTCAACACAGCCAGCTGTGGCTTCCACCAACCCCCCTGCAGTCCCCCCTCGCCCTAATGGCCCTTCCACAGGCATGGGGGGGAATGGGGGGATGGGAATGTACAGTGGAAGCATGATGAGCCCCTACAGCATGTATGGAGGGGGCTATGGAGGGTATGGAGGATATGGGAACTACAGTGGCTATGGTGGCTATAATAGTGGCTATGGCGGCTATGGGAGCTATGGGCAAGGTGGCTACGGTTCTATGGGATACAATGGACAGGTAAGTCTGATATGCTGAAAATTATTTATAGCTCATTATTCTGCTCACATATTCCAACTCATTCCATTCAGAATGAATTTTTTTGTCATTCTTGCTGTAAATTTATGCCTAAAGACATCAAATGTAAGGTAACAAACATGTAATGCCAAAGAAAGGTATATACTGAATAAGAGTTTAATTTGATAGATTTTTGAAGAACTGATTTGTTTTAGATTTCTGCATTCATTTATCACTGCATTTCTGGTGTACAGTGTTACTGTTAGCTATACATAATTCTAGAGACTATTAGTACATTATGATTAATATATGTGACACTAGCTACGCGTGTGCGTTTTTTTTCTTCTGCAGCCCTTCAGGTCTCGTGACCTCAGACTTTGAGTGTGGGTTCTCCCTTTCCCAGAGACCCACATGCAGACTATGGCCCCCCTGCTTTTTTCACCCCACCCCCTTTCCCGTTGCGATGTCCTCACCCGCCGCCGTTTTTGCTACCTGCACCCCGTGCCGCACACCCCACTCACTCGAGTATTGTGAACTGTTTTTTCATAGGGCCTATATTTACATGATCGCACATAGCCTTTCACTTCACTGATGAAGGAGCCTACTTGTAGGTACCGGCAGTCAAAAATTAGATTTGTGCTTTTGTTTATGAAATGTGTTTTTATGGAAGGTGGTAACAGATACAAGAAAAACAACAAAAAAAGTAAGTGGCTAGCTTTATTAGTTCCCGAGATATTGCTCATCAAAGTCGTGACCCTGAGCGAAGGCCAAAATAAACAAAGATTTCAGCAAT
>JAWQFJ010027766.1:0-32826 GCA_034096865.1 Theodoxus fluviatilis | reverse complement strand
TTCTTCTATCAGATTGTGTGCTTGTCTACTTTACCTCCGTTTCTTTTCAATACATAAAAATCAATGGAGTCTATACATGCCATAACCTAAACACCATAGTTGTCGGCTATATGTGATAGCTGCACAAATTTCATTTTTATATTTGATAAATTGATATCTTGTTGCTGTTTTAACCATGACACAAGTAATAATCTTTATTCACAGCAACATTTTGACTCACATGCACAGCAAAAGTGAGTCTATGTACTGAGCCGTGTCGTCCGTCCGGGCGGGCGGGCGTCCGTCCGTCCGTCCGTCCGGGCGTAAAAAAACTTAAACGTTGGATTTTTCTCGGAGACTATTAAGTCTATCAACACCAAATGTGGCATGATGGTGTATGATGACAAGGCCTCAAAAAACATACATGGTGACTTGACCTTGCTTCAAGGTCAAGGTCACAGGAGCCATAAATGTGGTCTCAAAAACAGTCATTTTTCACATTTTCCCAATTTTCTCCCACGTTATTGAGAATGGCGACCTTAGCTACAAGTGGTATATAGGTCAAAGCAAGCCCTATCTTTTGATACCAGTTTGGTTGACCTTGCTTCAAGGTCAAGGTCACAGGAGCTCTTCAAAGTTGGATTGTATACATATTTTGAAGTGACCTTGACCCTGAACTATGGAAGATAACTGTTTCAAACTTAATAATTATGTGGGGCACATGTTATACTTTCATCATGAGACACATTTGGTCACATATCATCAAGGTCAAGGTCACTTTGACCCTTATGAAATGTGACCAAAATGGGGTAGTGAACCACTAAAAGTGACTATATCTCATGGTAGAAAGTGCCAATAAGCACCATTGTGCTTCCTATGTCTTGAATTAACAGCTTTGTGTTGCATGACCTTGGATGACCTTGACCTTGGGTCAAGGTCACATGTATTTTGGTAGGAAAAATGTGTAAAGCATTTCTTTGTGTATGATGTCATTGGTAAGTTTAGTTGTTTGACCTTGAAGGTCACCTGAAGGTCAAGGTCATATAAAGGTCAAGGTCAAGCATGTGAGTCGTATGGGCTTTGCCCTTCTTGTTTTGGTTTATATTTAGCTATTCAAACTTAGGACTTATCTACAAAATGTAATGACAATCCTTACTGCAGTTAGTGAGATATGGAAAAAAGTTTGTCTCAGTATCAAACTGTTTTTCATAGGTTCCATTAATTTGTCTTAAACTTAGATCTACATTTTTTCAGATTTTCTGCAAATTGTATGCATTGCTGTTAATTTCTTATAAGTACCTGGAAAATGTCATGATGGTCTGTCAAGTTGTTTCTGAGATTTGAATGTTTTGTCATTATTACTCCTCTGACACTTTTTTCCACCTGCAAAATTGAAGTTTTTCTCCATTTTGATGCTGTGTGTGACATAAAAAGTATCAGATTTTGGCTATTTTTAAAAAAAGCATAAGTTTACGAGTGTATGATAAACTGGGTAAGAAAAATCATTTTGAATTCTGTTCCTTTATTTTCCTACAGCTCTGGAACCTTTTATATATTCATTTTGGTGCAGTTTTGAGTCTGTTAATTGTGCTTTTTTTAAATTCTATTTTTAACATAGCATTACAAACTCAATCATTCTGATGGTAATATTTCTACATATGGTGATTTTCAATCACACACAGATTTGAAGCATTAGTTTTTGAAAATTGTTTTTTGACTTTGGTATATTTTATGGGCTCTTGAAAATGGAGAACAAGAAGGGCAAAGCCTATACGACTCACATGCTTGACCTTGACCTTTACATTACCTTGACCTTTAGGTGACCTTCAAGGTCAAGGCCAATCAACTACACCTAGCAATGACATCATACACTAAACTAAAACCCTGGTCACACAGCACTTTACGTCTTAATCACGTCCAAAAGACGTACAAAATCTGGTGGACGTGGTCGTACGTGGTGATTTTTTTTTATCAATTTTGGTTTGGCCATGCTTTGTACGGGTTATGGTCGTCGACGGCTGTTCCACTGCTGAAGCACTGCCTAAGCACGACTAACCACGTCAAGCCACGTGTAAGCCTAGAAAAAACCGTGACGTCATCGCGTCTGGAGTACTGGCGTTATACAGAAGTGATTAGGCAGTGATCAATCGTATTTAGAACGTGCTCGAGACGTATTTAGAACGTGTTCGAGACGTTATAGAACGTGACAGACCGCTAAACTTTCGCGTCTTACCGCGTCTCCTCACGTTTTAATCACTGCCGGAACACGGATTATCACGTGTGTTTCACGTGTGTTGCACGTCTTTACCACGTGTGCTACCCGTGGTTGTGCGCGGGATAAAGTTTTGAGCAGTTCAAAACTTTTTTCCGCGTCCGATGACGTTCCGATTTCTCCCCGCGTCCTGCCACGTCTATAAATCGACCGTAGCTCGTCTTAAACTCGACATTAACACAAACAACATCGTCTACTTCACGGGTGACCACTTTTTGTCGTCGTTTGGACGTGATTAAGACGTAAAGTGCTGTGTGACCAGGGCATAAGGAATGCTTTACACATTTTTCCTACCAAAATACATGTGGCCTTGACCCAAGGTCAAGGACATTCAAGGTCATGCAACACAAAGCTGTTAATTCAAGACATAGGAAGCACAATGGTGCTTATTGGCACTTTCTACCATGAGATATGGTCACTTTTAGTGGTTCACTACCCCATTTTGGTCACATTTCATTAGGGTCAAAGTGACCTTGACCTTGATGATATGTGACCAAATGTGTCTCATGATGAAAGTATAACATGTGCCCCACATAATTATTAAGTTTGAAACAGTTATCTTCCATAGTTCAGGTTCAAGGTCACTTCAAAATATGTATACAATCCAACTTTGAAGAGCTCCTGTGACCTTGACCTTGAAGCAAGGTCAACCAAACTGGTATCAAAAAATAGGGCTTACTTTGCCCTATATACCATGTATAGGTGAGGTATCCAATCTCAAAAACTTCAGAGAAAATTGAGAAAATGTGAAAAATGGCTGTTTTTTAGACAACATGTATGGCTCCTGTGACCTTGACCTTGAAGCAAGGTCAAGTCACTATGTATGTTTTTTGATGCCTTGTCATCATACACCATCATGCCAAATTGGGTGCTGATAGACTTAATAGTCTCCGAGAAAAATCCAACGTTTAAGTTTTTTACGCCCGGACGGACGGACGACACGGGTGAGTACATAGACTCACTTTTGCTTCACATGTGAGTCAAAAACTGAATGAGCTAGACTGGCCATAAACTAATTAGGGTAGACACGTAATTTGTGTTATGTTCTGCTTGTATTTATGTACAGTTTCTTGGAAATATACGTTCCAGCATTCATTTTAAATTTAAAACGTAGCTGCCGGAACCTCATGACAGCAATAGAGGGCAAGCAGCAAGTGCACCTTAACATAAATAAGACAATGAAAAAAACAAAACACATCTGACTACACCCTCCTACCTCCCACACAACACCCAACACCCCTCTTGCAGAGGGAAACCAAACAAACTAAAACACCCCCCACCCCCCCAAAAAAAAGAGAATAAATGAATGAATGAATGAATGAATTATCTATCTATGGCGTTGCTTCGCGAACGAAGATGAGACGATGCTGCTGTTCACATCCATAATAAATAAATAAATAAATAAATAAATAAATAAATAAATAAATAAATAAATAAATAAATAAATAAATTTTAAACAAACGTTTAAAAAAATTAACTATAAAAAACTAGCCCCTTGAATCCTTCATTTGAATACACTTGGAATTTTCTACAGTACAACAATGCGAAAAGTGCAACCTGGCATCATAAGTCCATTACGGGAAAGAGAGAGAGAAGACTACTCCTTGACAAAGAAAGCAAACCACCACTCACCTCCTGCCGCAAGCTCTCAATCAGCAAGCCTATCAGCTCTGAGGAGGAGCTGAGTTTGGCCACAGCCCAGATGGAGGAAAGGAACTTCTCCTCATCCTGGTCCACCTGGGCCTGGTGCTGAATCCACAGCTTGAGTAGGTCCTGTGAAGTGAAAGAGTGAGTGAGTGAAAGAGTGAGTGAATGAATGAATGAATGAGCTTTACGGCCTTTAGGCCTGTGTAGGCTATGTAAGGCACTGACAGAGGGGAAAGGGTAGGAAAATAATATGCTCCACATGAATAGTTTGTAGAAGCCTTCAATATGAGAAAGGGGGAAATCAACACTATGAATAGAAAGAGAGAAAGAATGAAAGACATGCAGGGAAGCATGCAGGAAGACTGACAGGAAGGAAGGAGGAATGAAAAGAAAGAAAGAAAGAAAGAAAGAAAGAAAGAAAGAAAGAAAGAAAGAAAGAAAGAAAGAAAAAAAGAAAGAAAGAAAGAAAGAAAGAAAGAAAAAGAAAGAAAGGTCCTAGCCACTGTAATGCACCCGACATGTACAACTTGTGACTGACAAGAAAATAAAACCACCTTTTCAGGTCACGCTTTGCAGCAAAAGAAAAGAAGGCTGAAGACTCACACATGTCAATTTAAAATGTTAGCCATGCGAAGACAGTCATCCTACCACCATCCGTCTCAAATGTCCCAGCTACTTAGCCTTCAATGATTCTCATAGGGAGAGACAGTGGGTCCTATTCTTACCCCCCGAAGCCACAGGAGGAGAGGAACCAATGCCTACCTTGGTGCAAACAGTGTACACTGGAGATGCGGATCCAGTCCTGGATGAGGAAGGTTTGGGCCAGGATGGTGCACAGCGGCCCGTTGCTCTCCGTCAGCTGCAGACGCTTGATCAGCCTCACCCCGTCATGGCAGGAAATCTTCTGGCACTGTAAGGCAAGGGCAGTCATGGCATCAACGACCAAGCCTCCGCCGTGTGGCTGCTGCTCTCAGCAGTGGAAACACCTGTCCTGAGCTTCAGTGAATCATGGCACTAGCAAGCTGACAAAGGAACATGTGAGTCTATAGGAGCTAAACCTACTTTGTTTACAAGCAACAAGTCAGAAGAGTTAATTTTGGTGAATTAATTACACTTACTCTTGCTAAGCCTGCAGCCTACAGGTTCACTCACAGCCTGCAGTGAACAGCGTCAATCGCCTCCTCCTGCAGCCTATCAGCCTACAGGTTTACTCACAGCCAGCAGTGAACAACGTCATCGCCTCCTCCTGCAGCCTATAGGTTCACTCACAGCCTGCAGTGAACAGCTTCACTCGCCTCCTCCTGCAGCCTATCAACCTACAGGTTCCCTCACAGCCTGCAGTGAACAGCTTCACTCGCCTCCTCCTGCAGCCTGTCAACCTACAGGTTCACTCACAGCCTGCAGTGAACAGCGTCACTCACCTCCTCCTGCAGCCTGTCAACCTACAGGTTCACTCACAGCCTGCAGTGAACAGCTTCACTCGCCTCCTCCTGAAGCCTGTCAACCTACAACTTCCCTCACAGCCTGCAGTGAACAGCTTCACTCTTGCAGCCTGTCAGCCTACACTAGTTCACTCACAGCCTGCAGTGAACAGCGTCACTCACCTCCTCCTGCAGCCTGTCAGTGTGGTGGAGGCGGTGCAGCAGCATGAGTTGGGTCTGGTGGATGTCCAGGTCATCTCTGAGTGCAGGGTGCCTGAGGCACCAGCCACACAGACTGAGGGCAAACTCCTCGCAGCTCTCCTGCAGCAGCATCTCCACTCGCAGCTTTAGCACCACAGGGTCCTGGGCTTGGATGTACTGTTCAGCTGCAATGCAACAAACCTTGTTCAAACAGCAGTCAAAAGAAACAGTATTGACCTGGCGATAATGCACTTCTGCCCACTGGTCCATTTGCCTGGGTGAAGAATCTACTACAGCTGGCAATGGACAGATTAGCACATACAGTTAATGGATTCAGTTGCCAGTACTACATCCATTTCCTTAAGAGCACCCAATTCAATTGTGGCTCAGTTACACTAAGATCCAGACAGTTAGAATTTACTTGCACTGCCCCCACAAAGAGATTCACTCCATGAAGGAAACCAATTCAATAGTGGCTCAGTTACACTAAGATCCAGACAGTTTAGAATTCCCTTGCACTGCCCCCACAAAGAGATTCACTCCATGAAGGAAACCAATTCCATTGTGGCTCAGTTACACTAAGATCCAGACAGTTTAGAATTCCCTTGCACTGCCCCCACAAAGAGATTCACTCCATGAAGGAAACCAATTCCATTGTGGCTCAGTTACACTAAGATCCAGACAGTTTAGAATTCCCTTGCACTGCCCCCACAAAGAGATTCACTCCATGAGGAAACCAAATCAATTGTGGCTCAGTTACACTAAGATCCAGACAGTTTAGAATTTGCTTGCACTGCCCCCACAAAGAGATTCACTCCATGAAGGAAAGGAGTCACAGGGAGACAGCATTTTGCCTTAGTGTATGTGCGTGGAATCCATAACAGCATCAGCCATCTCAGGCTGCCTACAGGCATGTGTCTAAACCACTGGACTTTCAGTCCCAACATGACTGGGAGATTCATACAGCACTTTATCTCAGTGCATCGCACAACAGATTTCTCACAATTCGCAAGACAGACAGCCACTGTTGAAAAGATTCCAAAGCTTCTGGTTTACAGCCTTCATTAATAACCTGGGATTGTTCTCTGAAGAAGGAAGCAGATAAATGCACTGCAGGAAGATGAATTTCTTTTTGTTATTATGATGTATACAAAAAGATTTCCTCCTGTCTCTTATAATGTGGTGTGTGTGTGTGTGTGTGTGTGTGTGTGTGTGTGTATGTGTATGTGTATGTGTGTGTGTCTGTGTGAGTCTGTGCACATGCACTTGTTTGTGTGTCAGACCTGTTTACCTTAAGTTGTGCAAAATAGGGAGATGGGGACTCAAAAATAGGGAGATTTCAATCAAAAGAGGGAGATTTTTATTTTTAGCCCTTACAGCGGTGCTAAAACACGAGCAAATTAGGCAAACATGCACACCTTTCATTAACTTTGAGATTGCTGATGAACTGTTACAGATAGACACATAAAGTAATAACACAAAATGCTTGAAATTGAATGAACAATATTTTGGTGTGCAGTTTATAGTCTTTATTCAAATCCTGATTTTTTTTCGGTCAAATTTTATATGGTAAACATTTGTGGGTTTTTCACTCCTTGAGAAATAATACAGGTAAATCACTATGCAATAGTGGGTAAATACCCTATAAACCCTACTGGATGTTTGGTTTAATCATCTGTGCATACTAATGTATCATTCTCTTTGACCAAAAATGCACTCTTTAAATTACCATGTAAATTCGATGATCCAGGTATTAGAGAGGCAAAATGAAGTAATTCTGATTACCTATACTCTTTCATCTTAACCAATATTCCTCAAATTATTGCAAATGTAGAACTGAATAGCATCAATATGTGGATAATTCAACATGAAAACAGTCTGCAGTAAAGTTTGTCTCCTACATTCACGATTTGATAATTTGTCTGTAATAAAACTGAAAAATTCTACTGATTTTTGTCATTATGAGACACAAGAAGGCATTACACACTACACAAACATTTTCAAAAACTTACCTCAAACCAGCAATACTACAAAAACATCCAGAAAATTGCTATATACATGAATACCCTTTCATGCAAAACAAGAAGGGCAAAGCCCATACGACTCACATGCTTGACCTTGACCTTTACATGACCTTGACCTTCAGGTGACCTTCAAGGTCAAGGCCAATTAACTACACCTAGCAATGACATCATACACTAAACTAAGAAATGCTTTACACTTTTTTCCTACCAAAATACATGTGACCTTGACCCAAGGTCAAGGTCATCCAAGGTCATGCAACACAAAGCTGTTAATTCAAGACATAGGAAGCACAATGGTGCTTATTGGCACTTTCTACCATGAGATATAGTCACTTTTAGTGGTTCACTACCCCATTTTGGTCACATTTCATAAGGGTCAAAGTGACCTTGACCTTGATGAAATGTGACCAAATGTGTCTTATGATAAAAGTATAACATGTGTACTACAATGTTATGAAGTTTGGAACAGTTATCTTCCATAGTTCAGGGGCAAGGTCGCTTCAAAATATGTATACAATCCAACTTTGAAGAGCTCCTGTGACCTTGACCTTGAAGCAAGGTCAACCAAACTGGTATCAAAAGATAGGGATTACTTTGCCCTATATACCATATATAGGTCAGGTATCCAATCTCAAAAACTTCAGAGAAAATTGAGAAAATGTGAAAAATGGCTGTTTTTTAGACAACATTTATGGCCCCTGCGACCTTGACCTTGAAGCAATGTCAAGTCACTATGTATGTTTTTTTAGGCCTTGTCATCATACACCATCATGCCACATTTGGTATTGATAGACTTAATAGTCTCTGAGAAAAATCCAACGTTAAAGTTTTCGGACGCCCGGACGCCTGGACGGACGAAACGGGTGAGTACATAGACTCACTTTTACTTCGCATGTGAGTCAAAAAACCTCACCAAATCACTGGTGAAGGTAGGAGGCACATTCACACATACCAGTGTGTCCAATTGCGGGAAGCAGTCTCATCCAAACCAGTGATCCAGTTTGCATGAAACTTGGAAGTACATGCAGTAATCCAGTTGCAATGAAATTTAAAGTACAACACAGTAATCCAGTTGCAAAAGTCAATTTACTCAGCGTCAGAGTCGATCTACGCGAGGAGTTTCGACTCGCCCATGAACGGCGCAATTGAATTAGTCGCGCTTACCACGATAAGGGTTAGATATGTGTACCATCCCAGGTCACAAACACTGAAACAGCATAAAAATTTAATAAAAATCAGCTGAAAGTGAAATAAAAAAACTCAGAAATCAGCTGAAACGCTGATAAGTCCCATCTCTGCTGGCACATTGTTGCATTCTCAAGCGAGTCAAGGTCATCCACTGAAGCCTTTGGTGCAGTCACAAAAAAATTTCCTATGGATCCTGTACGTGCAGCTGCATCTTTATTAGACTTGTGGACCTCCGATTTCAAGTGCTTAGGAATGTCATTCTTGCCTCCGTGGCTCACGTTGATGTCTTTTTTGCAGAACGTGCAAAACGCGTGTGATTTCGATTTCGACGATGGGCGAAATGCCGGGAATTCCGATTTCCACTCAGCCTTCCACTTTGCGCTGTACTTTGCTCTCTTTCTGCTTCTGACAAGAGTGGACTTTCTTTTCTCATCCTCTGTGTCACGCTCACTGTCGGATTCAGAATCGGTTTCGCGAGTCTTTCTCTTCGAGTTTTCAATGGACGCCATCTTCATTGAGATCGGTCAAGCAAAATGGCGGCTATTCCAGGTTGTAAACTGGCTCTCGATTGGACGAAGGTCCTGACTCAGAAACGAAATAAACCTTTCAAAATTTTTCATTTTCGGGAGATCGGTGGAAAAAAAATCGGGAGATTTACGAAGCTAGCGGGAGGTCGGGAGATAGGGTCTGAAATCGGGAGTCTCCCGCTAAAATCGGGAGAGTAAACAGGTCTGGTGTGTGTGTGCGTGCCCACATGCACAGGCTTGGAGTGTGTGTGTGTGTCTGTTAGCATGTATGTGTGTCACTGTGTGTGTGAGTGTGCGCGCGTGCATGTGTGTCTGTGCATGCATGTGTGAAAGAGGAAGGGTTAAACTTAGAGTACAATTGCCTGTTAGTCCTATCATTACCCACCTTCTTCAGTCTCCGTGGCACTGTGCTCGTCATCATCCTCCCAGTTCATGATGCGGCTGAGCACATGATGAGTCCAGTTGGACTCGTTGAGGGAGAGGATGAGAGAGAAGCGGGTGTAGCCATTGCGGGTCATCAGATTGTCAAAGGCTTGCAAAGCAGCTTGGAAGTTCTTCTTGCATGTAGTGTCATCGTCCAGCTGCTGCCACTTGATGTTCAGCACAGTCCTGGCACATTGCCTGCAAGACAACCAAGGCTTTCAGCTCCACTACAAAGATCGGCGATGACAACTGTGCCTTCAAGTCAGCTAGAAGTTCCGCTCTCTCAGTTGCAACCTTCTGTGCCACTGAGGATCTTCTGCAAATCACAGGTCAAATTTAACATGGTCCCGAAGGAGTGAAAAAGGAGAAATCTGCATTCACCTCTAAAGGCAGAGAATGAGGAACAACTCTTTCACTAGATGAAATCCTACTTTGAAATTTTGCCCCTCAAACTCAAAGAGCTGAATAGTGCAATTCAATTCCTTGAATCAGATCTGTTGATGTTTAGAAAAGGAAGAGTCAACAATGTATTACTATTAGTTACACACCTATGTGATGAGCTTGCTACAGAAGGAAAGAAGACCATGACGAGCTTGGCACTGAGGACAGGATCACTGCACAGCGTCTTCAACTGAAGGCAAGGTGCCACTGCTGGCTACACTGAGAAAAAGGAAGACTATGTGCACATCATCAAACGGGAACACACCTGAAGAGTTTGTGGCAGAGCTCCGTAGTAGCAGGGCCCGGGACCAGCAAGGGGTACTGGTCACTGATGTAGCCCAGTGCCACCCACAGCCCGATCACCCGGGCTTCATAGGACTCGCCCTCCCGCTCCAGCCGGTCCAGCACCTGCAGCACAGAGACAGACAGCTCAGCAACAGCCCTGGCTTCATCACAGACCTGGCTCTCTTGCAAATCATCTCTCTCTCTCTTACACTAGTTATAGCAGCAACAGCCCTGCCCCTCCCTTCATCACAGACCTGGCTCTCTTGCAAATCATCTCTCTCTCTCTCTTACACTAGTTACAGCAGCAACAGCACTGGCTTCATCACAGACCTGGCTCTCTTGCAAATCATCTCTCTCTCTTACACTAGTTACAGCAGCAACAGCCCTGCCCCCCCTTCATCACAGACCTGGCTCTCTTGCAAATCATCTCTCTCTCTTACACTAGTTACAGCAGCAACAGCACTGGCTTCATCACAGACCTGGCTCTCTTGCAAATCATCTCTCTCTCTTACACTAGTTACAGCAGCAACAGCCCTGCCCCCCCTTCATCACAGACCTGGCTCTCTTGCAAATCATCTCTCTCTCTTACACTAGTTACAGCAGCAACAGCCCTGCCCCCTCTCTTCATCACAGACCTGGCTCTCTTGCAAATCATCTCTCTACCTCACAGCAGGGACAAAAAGTAGTTTCCAGTCACCCAACCATCCCAAAATTTGGCTGCCGACCTATATTTTTGTCTTTGCTGCTGGAAAACACACACACACACACACACACACACACACAAATAGCACATACCTAAAATTGTTTAACTTTCACTAGAACTGTTAATAACTTCAATTATTTAAACTTGTATCATGTATGAAACATCCTTTTCCGAGTGTACAAAACTTTTTTTTAAACTTAAAGGAAGCGTCTCTTTTACATGTCTACAAAATGGCAACCTTTCTTGAAACAACATTTTGTGTGTGTGTGTGTGTGTGTGTGTGTGTGTCTGTGTGTGTGTGTGTTTACCTACCTATCCCTATCCCCACCTGTTTTATTTCTGGCCATGCTACTTGGAAAAAAAAGTTGTTTTTTTGCCCCATGTTAGGTCTCCCATAATCATGATAATGTCACACTGCTCCCACTACTATTCCCATACTGCCCCTTGCCATCCAGCAAAACCTGGCTCTCTAGTTTTCCTGCTCAACTCTTTGTCCTAAATTGGCCAATCACATAAGGAAAGATAGGCACCTCTGCCCAAAGGTTGTAAATTGACCACTACATTTTGAACAATGATTCTGAATCTGAGAAAGGAAATATGAAGGGCTGGCAGCTACATCACTATGGGATTTCAGCAAAGGACAGAGAGGTGGTTCGGACATCACACATTTACATGCTAAGCATGCTGATGTACCGACATAACCGAGACAGTATGCATAACACATAACCATTTTACTACGCTAATTTACCTGAGTATATCTTCTAAGCTCATTAAAGTACATTTCTGGGCAGGAAAAATGTGTCGGACAAATTATTTATACATGCCGTCTCACTATGTTTACATATGAATATCTCGACAAGGGACTCGGCATGGACTGAAACATCAATCATAATCTGCAGAACTGCATTCCCAGACATGCACTGCATCAACACTGTATGACCATTTCTTTCAGAAGAAACTTCTAAGAAACTTGAAGCATCTTTTATCTCATCATGGGTTGACTACTGCAATTCTGACCTTTCTGGCCACCCAGACACTAAATGTGACCATGTGCAGCCTGCCTCATCATTCACAAGTGCAGGTGCAAACATGCCACCCCTCTCCTTTGCACCCTCCACTGGCTTCCCACTAAAGCCTGCATCAAACACAAATCTGTAGTGCTGCGTTTCAGAAGTCTTCACTCACTGGCCCCCTCCTGTCTCACTTCAACATTACAATCCATCCCAATCCCTCCACTCCTCTGACAAGAATCTCCTGGTTGTGCCTTGTATTTGCTGCATAATTAATCAAGGGTAAACCATTGCTTCCTTGGAGGAGGCAATGAAAACCGACTTCATGTGAGTTTTGCATGCATAATTATATACTCATCAAGCTACTGGGTGAAGTGGTAAGTGAAAATTTATCATCATTGTTGTAGTTGTTGTACAGCATGACAACAACTTACTTGTATTCTGTATTTTTATGCAACAATAAGGTGATTCAAATATTTACTTAGGCTCCCATGCACTATGATGTGAGTATTATGAACGACCCAACAAATTCAACCATTCACAAATCCATATATCCATGCACATATTTACATGCACAAACAATAAACATGACCACATCAAGACCAAACTGAGAGGCAAGCAATAACATTGGACTGACAGCAAGCAAGAATACAACATTTCTTTCTTTTAGAAAGTCTCTGAACTATTGCTGTCTCCAGCTTAGAGTACTTCAACTGTTATCTACATTTCTGGTCAAACCATGGTAGAATTACCACAAACTGCCATTAATTGTTGCATTTCATCTAGTCCAGTGGATCATATAAAGCACCATAAAATGCAAAGCAGACTTTTTTTGCCAATGTTCCATCCAAGTTATCTCCCTTTCAATCACCTTCATGCATCAGGCATTTATTATGCTTTTGCGTATCACTTGTTTGTGTGTTATTCACTGGTGTATCATTCATTTGAGGTATTGTTTGCTTGGTGAAACCTTCATTTGGTGCATAGTTCTTTGGTGAACCGTTCATTTGGTGTATCATTTGTTAAGTACATCATTTGTTCGACATATCGTTCACTTGGAGTATAATTCCTTTGGTGTATCATTTGTTAGGTGTATCATTTGCTTGGTGTATCCCTCACTTGGGTTATCACTCGCTTACTGTTTTGTTTGTTTGGTGTATCATTTGTTTGGCGTATCCCTCACTTGGGTTATCACTCACTTAGCGTATTGTTTGTTTGGTGCATCATTTGTTTGGTGTATTGCTCACTTGGGTTATCACTCACTTAGTGTATTGTTTGTTTGGTGCATCATTTGTTTGGTGTATTGCTCACTTGGGTTATCACTCACTTAGTGTATTGTTTGTTTGGTGCATCATTTGGTTCGTGTATTGCTCACTTGCTGTAGATCGTTCTTTCGATCATTCACTTGGTATATTCTTCATTTCATGTATTGTTTGTTTGATGCACTTTTCATTTGGTGAATAAGCCTAATTGTTTGCCAATTGTTCAGACAATCTTTCACATGAGATGACATCTGTCATAATGATTTTGTCTCCCTGACTCTATGGGGGCTCAGGGTTCATACGGCATAGCACCCATCCACAAGACAACCTAGTAGCTGAGTGACCTTAAGTCAGAAAGTAGCTGGACAGCCTTACTTTTTCTGCCTCTAACAAGACAACTGTGTCCTTCCATAAGCCAAACTTTCAATTTGTTTAAAGTGTGGTACACTTCAGGTGCTCTGATCAAAGTCAAGCAATGACTGAATGAGTACAGTAGCAATGAGAACTACTTTTACTTTTAGTCTAACATTCATTACATTGAGATTCAATTGATTTTGTGATTGTGTCAGTATGCATTTGTGCATGTGCCTTTTTGTGTGCATGTTGCCAATTGTGTTTGAATATTAAACTATGGGCAAATAATCCTGGATACAATCATGGTTTTGTTTCCTCTTTAATGTAATTGTTTTGAATGATACATTATATAGGCTTATCGTCATGAAAGTATTCTGTACGTGTAGTTGATTTGAGTCAGCAATGTATCAAATCTGATCTGCTGAGATCTACACCTTTTCCAAAGAAATGTGATCTCTTCGGTTGCTTCTTTCCCAAATAAATGTGATTCCCTCAATGGCTAAGCTGTTCCTTGATTTGTATGAAAAGTTGTTGATGTTGGGCTTTTGAACCACTCCACAAAGGGTTATGGAAGCCTCAACAACTTCCCACAATACAGATGAGGCCTCATGCTACTGTTGTGTGTGTGTGTGTGTGTGTGTGTGTGTGTGTGTGTGTGTGTGTGTGTGTTTGTTTGTTTGTGTGTGTGTGTGTGTGTGTGTGTGTTTGTGTGTGTGTGTGTGTGTGTGTGTGTTTGTTTGTTTGTGTGTGGGTACATGTACATCTGTGCATGCTTGCAAGAAAACAAACATGTATATTTAAATACCATCTTCAAACTGGCTGTTTCATCAAATGTCTGCACATCAAATTGTGAGTCCACTGTCAAAAATGTCCAATATCCATTAAAATGTTTCAAACTGCATCATTCAATTTCAAAGTCTTGTAAATGATTTTCATACCATGGTCATCCAAGTTAGTCCCAAGCCATCAAAATACCACAAAGAATGTGTTTATATAATTTTTTTCCGAGCATCTGTAAGCAGAGTTGAATTTAAAAATCCAAATATCTGCTAATGCAACTCAAATGTGATTATAACTATTATGAATTGGATGTTTCACAAAATTTTGAGTTATTTAAGCAATGGATTATATTTTCCTGTTCTTCCAGCATGATTTACCTGTCCAAAGCTTGTGCTGGCCTGGCACATTTGACATTTGCAAAACTTTGGGATTGTATGCGCCTTTGAAAAATCCTTCACAGTAATAAATGTCCAGTTTTCATTTCGTTAAAAATTAATAATGGATACCTACAATGCTATTTTTGCTTTAAATTGAGATTTTAGAAGTAAAATAAAAAGCGTATTTGAGCTACTCTCAAAAGCACGCACAGGATTTTTTCTTCTAAAAAGAAATGAATAAATCCTACTGGATAAAATGATGCCAAAACTCAAACCATAAGTGAAAGTTAACAAGGGCAAACGTTTAATTCTTCTTTTAATACTGTATTTGGCAATGTGTGGTGATTGATAAAAATAATATATAGGTTAACAAAGATGCAAAAATTACATATTCTCATACTTGAAGGTAACTATCATCAACACTGAGAAATAAATGTATTGTACTGTGGGGTTAAGAAAAAAATGTTTTGAATGTTTTAAACCATTATAATATTAAAGTATATGCAGAGCTTAGTATTTATAAGGTTCTTTTTCATGAATCTAGTCAAACCATATTTTTCACAAGAACAAATCATTACCAAATCCAAAAGTCTATGTGTTATTTATTAAATATGCTCTTTCTTAGAACAATACACCAAAGTTTAAAAGTACGTGTAACAAAGGCGGAAACGGTGACAGAAGAAAATATTGTGACCATAAAAACACAATAAAATGAAAATAATAAAATGTGTAAAGTTTCACACTGTTTATTTTTTCCATTCTACTCAGAAGCAGAGTTTGGAATGGTGCACTGCAATTATTACGTAGTTTGTTCTTTATCGTTTAGCTGCAAAAGCGGCAATCAGTTATAATAATCACGATCACTAATCTGAACACTGTCACAAGGATGAAATATCTCACGATTATGAATTTCTACTGTGCTCACTTACGCCACAACATTTTGGTTGTCAATATGCAATGTCAAGGAAAACTCCTACGCTGACGTCGTTCGTTGCTCGTCGAGTGGAGCTACAAAGCTATTTTCACTATTTCAGTGCAAGACAAGGATGCGTCATTGTCGAAATGCAAACCCGAAATCAGCTAACCTGATTAAGAAATATAATGCATCAGTTATTCGATCATCAAAACATCCTAACGCACTACTGAGATGCAAGAACGAGTTCTCAGCTTCAGAACGCAAGCGTGGGAGCTTCGACTGCAAAGCCCGAATCGAATGCACACACTATCCAACTAAATTGATTTTTCTAAAGTCTCAGATCCACGGATGGATCACCATTAACCTTTAAAAACGAAGATCCAAATCTTAAAAAATCTCAGTACCACCAACAATTCAAATCCGATTACACGGAATTAACAAACGTGAATGCTGTCGTATACAGGAGCGAATTCGGGGGTCGTGGACAAAACACGAGACCGACCAGTCTCCATCGGTCCGATAGAGGGACAGCTTTTGCATTCAGTTTCGATAATTATTTTACAAGGAAAGGATGAACACAGTAGGCAACAACAAAAAGGATGTCATCCTTTTTGTTGTTGCCTACTGTGTTCATCCTTTCCTTGTAAAATAATTATCGAAACTGAATGCAAAAGCTGTCCCTCTATCGGACCGATGGAGACTGGTCGGTCTCGTGTTTTGTCCACGACCCCCGAATTCGCTCCTGTATACGACAGCATTCACGTTTGTTAATTCCGTGTAATCGGATTTGAATTGTTGGTGGTACTGAGATTTTTTAAGATTTGGATCTTCGTTTTTAAAGGTTAATGGTGATCCATCCGTGGATCTGAGACTTTAGAAAAATCAATTTAGTTGGATAGTGTGTGCATTCGATTCGGGCTTTGCAGTCGAAGCTCCCACGCTTGCGTTCTGAAGCTGAGAACTCGTTCTTGCATCTCAGTAGTGCGTTAGGATGTTTTGATGATCGAATAACTGATGCATTATATTTCTTAATCAGGTTAGCTGATTTCGGGTTTGCATTTCGACAATGACGCATCCTTGTCTTGCACTGAAATAGTGAAAATAGCTTTGTAGCTCCACTCGACGAGCAACGAACGACGTCAGCGTAGGAGTTTTCCTTGACATTGCATATTGACAACCAAAATGTTGTGGCGTAAGTGAGCACAGTAGAAATTCATAATCGTGAGATATTTCATCCTTGTGACAGTGTTCAGATTAGTGATCGTGATTATTATAACTGATTGCCGCTTTTGCAGCTAAACGATAAAGAACAAACTACGTAATAATTGCAGTGCACCATTCCAAACTCTGCTTCTGAGTAGAATGGAAAAAATAAACAGTGTGAAACTTTACACATTTTATTATTTTCATTTTATTGTGTTTTTATGGTCACAATATTTTCTTCTGTCACCGTTTCCGCCTTTGTTACACGTACTTTTAAACTTTGGTGTATTGTTCTAAGAAAGAGCATATTTAATAAATAACACATAGACTTTTGGATTTGGTAATGATTTGTTCTTGTGAAAAATATGGTTTGACTAGATTCATGAAAAAGAACCTTATAAATACTAAGCTCTGCATATACTTTAATATTATAATGGTTTAAAACATTCAAAACATTTTTTTCTTAACCCCACAGTACAATACATTTATTTCTCAGTGTTGATGATAGTTACCTTCAAGTATGAGAATATGTAATTTTTGCATCTTTGTTAACCTATATATTATTTTTATCAATCACCACACATTGCCAAATACAGTATTAAAAGAAGAATTAAACGTTTGCCCTTGTTAACTTTCACTTATGGTTTGAGTTTTGGCATCATTTTATCCAGTAGGATTTATTCATTTCTTTTTAGAAGAAAAAATCCTGTGCGTGCTTTTGAGAGTAGCTCAAATACGCTTTTTATTTTACTTCTAAAATCTCAATTTAAAGCAAAAATAGCATTGTAGGTATCCATTATTAATTTTTAACGAAATGAAAACTGGACATTTATTACTGTGAAGGATTTTTCAAAGGCGCATACAATCCCAAAGTTTTGCAAATGTCAAATGTGCCAGGCCAGCACAAGCTTTGGACAGGTAAATCATGCTGGAAGAACAGGAAAATATAATCCATTGCTTAAATAACTCAAAATTTTGTGAAACATCCAATTCATAATAGTTATAATCACATTTGAGTTGCATTAGCAGATATTTGGATTTTTAAATTCAACTCTGCTTACAGATGCTCGGAAAAAAATTATATAAACACATTCTTTGTGGTATTTTGATGGCTTGGGACTAACTTGGATGACCATGGTATGAAAATCATTTACAAGACTTTGAAATTGAATGATGCAGTTTGAAACATTTTAATGGATATTGGACATTTTTGACAGTGGACTCACAATTTGATGTGCAGACATTTGATGAAACAGCCAGTTTGAAGATGGTATTTAAATATACATGTTTGTTTTCTTGCAAGCATGCACAGATGTACATGTACCCACACACAAACAAACAAACACACACACACACACACACACACACAAACACACACACACACACACACACACACAAACAAACAAACACACACACACACACACACACACACACACACACACACACACACACACACAACAGTAGCATGAGGCCTCATCTGTATTGTGGGAAGTTGTTGAGGCTTCCATAACCCTTTGTGGAGTGGTTCAAAAGCCCAACATCAACAACTTTTCATACAAATCAAGGAACAGCTTAGCCATTGAGGGAATCACATTTATTTGGGAAAGAAGCAACCGAAGAGATCACATTTCTTTGGAAAAGGTGTAGATCTCAGCAGATCAGATTTGATACATTGCTGACTCAAATCAACTACACGTACAGAATACTTTCATGACGATAAGCCTATATAATGTATCATTCAAAACAATTACATTAAAGAGGAAACAAAACCATGATTGTATCCAGGATTATTTGCCCATAGTTTAATATTCAAACACAATTGGCAACATGCACACAAAAAGGCACATGCACAAATGCATACTGACACAATCACAAAATCAATTGAATCTCAATGTAATGAATGTTAGACTAAAAGTAAAAGTAGTTCTCATTGCTACTGTACTCATTCAGTCATTGCTTGACTTTGATCAGAGCACCTGAAGTGTACCACACTTTAAACAAATTGAAAGTTTGGCTTATGGAAGGACACAGTTGTCTTGTTAGAGGCAGAAAAAGTAAGGCTGTCCAGCTACTTTCTGACTTAAGGTCACTCAGCTACTAGGTTGTCTTGTGGATGGGTGCTATGCCGTATGAACCCTGAGCCCCCATAGAGTCAGGGAGACAAAATCATTATGACAGATGTCATCTCATGTGAAAGATTGTCTGAACAATTGGCAAACAATTAGGCTTATTCACCAAATGAAAAGTGCATCAAACAAACAATACATGAAATGAAGAATATACCAAGTGAATGATCGAAAGAACGATCTACAGCAAGTGAGCAATACACGAACCAAATGATGCACCAAACAAACAATACACTAAGTGAGTGATAACCCAAGTGAGCAATACACCAAACAAATGATGCACCAAACAAACAATACACTAAGTGAGTGATAACCCAAGTGAGCAATACACCAAACAAATGATGCACCAAACAAACAATACGCTAAGTGAGTGATAACCCAAGTGAGGGATACGCCAAACAAATGATACACCAAACAAACAAAACAGTAAGCGAGTGATAACCCAAGTGAGGGATACACCAAGCAAATGATACACCTAACAAATGATACACCAAAGGAATTATACTCCAAGTGAACGATATGTCGAACAAATGATGTACTTAACAAATGATACACCAAATGAACGGTTCACCAAAGAACTATGCACCAAATGAAGGTTTCACCAAGCAAACAATACCTCAAATGAATGATACACCAGTGAATAACACACAAAACAAGTGATACGCAAAAGCATAATAAATGCCTGATGCATGAAGGTGATTGAAAGGGAGATAACTTGGATGGAACATTGGCAAAAAAAGTCTGCTTTGCATTTTATGGTGCTTTATATGATCCACTGGACTAGATGAAATGCAACAATTAATGGCAGTTTGTGGTAATTCTACCATGGTTTGACCAGAAATGTAGATAACAGTTGAAGTACTCTAAGCTGGAGACAGCAATAGTTCAGAGACTTTCTAAAAGAAAGAAATGTTGTATTCTTGCTTGCTGTCAGTCCAATGTTATTGCTTGCCTCTCAGTTTGGTCTTGATGTGGTCATGTTTATTGTTTGTGCATGTAAATATGTGCATGGATATATGGATTTGTGAATGGTTGAATTTGTTGGGTCGTTCATAATACTCACATCATAGTGCATGGGAGCCTAAGTAAATATTTGAATCACCTTATTGTTGCATAAAAATACAGAATACAAGTAAGTTGTTGTCATGCTGTACAACAACTACAACAATGATGATAAATTTTCACTTACCACTTCACCCAGTAGCTTGATGAGTATATAATTATGCATGCAAAACTCACATGAAGTCGGTTTTCATTGCCTCCTCCAAGGAAGCAATGGTTTACCCTTGATTAATTATGCAGCAAATACAAGGCACAACCAGGAGATTCTTGTCAGAGGAGTGGAGGGATTGGGATGGATTGTAATGTTGAAGTGAGACAGGAGGGGGCCAGTGAGTGAAGACTTCTGAAACGCAGCACTACAGATTTGTGTTTGATGCAGGCTTTAGTGGGAAGCCAGTGGAGGGTGCAAAGGAGAGGGGTGGCATGTTTGCACCTGCACTTGTGAATGATGAGGCAGGCTGCACATGGTCACATTTAGTGTCTGGGTGGCCAGAAAGGTCAGAATTGCAGTAGTCAACCCATGATGAGATAAAAGATGCTTCAAGTTTCTTAGAAGTTTCTTCTGAAAGAAATGGTCATACAGTGTTGATGCAGTGCATGTCTGGGAATGCAGTTCTGCAGATTATGATTGATGTTTCAGTCCATGCCGAGTCCCTTGTCGAGATATTCATATGTAAACATAGTGAGACGGCATGTATAAATAATTTGTCCGACACATTTTTCCTGCCCAGAAATGTACTTTAATGAGCTTAGAAGATATACTCAGGTAAATTAGCGTAGTAAAATGGTTATGTGTTATGCATACTGTCTCGGTTATGTCGGTACATCAGCATGCTTAGCATGTAAATGTGTGATGTCCGAACCACCTCTCTGTCCTTTGCTGAAATCCCATAGTGATGTAGCTGCCAGCCCTTCATATTTCCTTTCTCAGATTCAGAATCATTGTTCAAAATGTAGTGGTCAATTTACAACCTTTGGGCAGAGGTGCCTATCTTTCCTTATGTGATTGGCCAATTTAGGACAAAGAGTTGAGCAGGAAAACTAGAGAGCCAGGTTTTGCTGGATGGCAAGGGGCAGTATGGGAATAGTAGTGGGAGCAGTGTGACATTATCATGATTATGGGAGACCTAACATGGGGCAAAAAAACAACTTTTTTTTCCAAGTAGCATGGCCAGAAATAAAACAGGTGGGGATAGGGATAGGTAGGTAAACACACACACACACAGACACACACACACACACACACACACACACACAAAATGTTGTTTCAAGAAAGGTTGCCATTTTGTAGACATGTAAAAGAGACGCTTCCTTTAAGTTTAAAAAAAAGTTTTGTACACTCGGAAAAGGATGTTTCATACATGATACAAGTTTAAATAATTGAAGTTATTAACAGTTCTAGTGAAAGTTAAACAATTTTAGGTATGTGCTATTTGTGTGTGTGTGTGTGTGTGTGTGTGTGTGTTTTCCAGCAGCAAAGACAAAAATATAGGTCGGCAGCCAAATTTTGGGATGGTTGGGTGACTGGAAACTACTTTTTGTCCCTGCTGTGAGGTAGAGAGATGATTTGCAAGAGAGCCAGGTCTGTGATGAAGAGAGGGGGCAGGGCTGTTGCTGCTGTAACTAGTGTAAGAGAGAGAGATGATTTGCAAGAGAGCCAGGTCTGTGATGAAGGGGGGGCAGGGCTGTTGCTGCTGTAACTAGTGTAAGAGAGAGAGATGATTTGCAAGAGAGCCAGGTCTGTGATGAAGCCAGTGCTGTTGCTGCTGTAACTAGTGTAAGAGAGAGAGATGATTTGCAAGAGAGCCAGGTCTGTGATGAAGGGGGGGCAGGGCTGTTGCTGCTGTAACTAGTGTAAGAGAGAGAGATGATTTGCAAGAGAGCCAGGTCTGTGATGAAGCCAGTGCTGTTGCTGCTGTAACTAGTGTAAGAGAGAGAGAGAGATGATTTGCAAGAGAGCCAGGTCTGTGATGAAGGGAGGGGCAGGGCTGTTGCTGCTATAACTAGTGTAAGAGAGAGAGAGATGATTTGCAAGAGAGCCAGGTCTGTGATGAAGCCAGGGCTGTTGCTGAGCTGTCTGTCTCTGTGCTGCAGGTGCTGGACCGGCTGGAGCGGGAGGGCGAGTCCTATGAAGCCCGGGTGATCGGGCTGTGGGTGGCACTGGGCTACATCAGTGACCAGTACCCCTTGCTGGTCCCGGGCCCTGCTACTACGGAGCTCTGCCACAAACTCTTCAGGTGTGTTCCCGTTTGATGATGTGCACATAGTCTTCCTTTTTCTCAGTGTAGCCAGCAGTGGCACCTTGCCTTCAGTTGAAGACGCTGTGCAGTGATCCTGTCCTCAGTGCCAAGCTCGTCATGGTCTTCTTTCCTTCTGTAGCAAGCTCATCACATAGGTGTGTAACTAATAGTAATACATTGTTGACTCTTCCTTTTCTAAACATCAACAGATCTGATTCAAGGAATTGAATTGCACTATTCAGCTCTTTGAGTTTGAGGGGCAAAATTTCAAAGTAGGATTTCATCTAGTGAAAGAGTTGTTCCTCATTCTCTGCCTTTAGAGGTGAATGCAGATTTCTCCTTTTTCACTCCTTCGGGACCATGTTAAATTTGACCTGTGATTTGCAGAAGATCCTCAGTGGCACAGAAGGTTGCAACTGAGAGAGCGGAACTTCTAGCTGACTTGAAGGCACAGTTGTCATCGCCGATCTTTGTAGTGGAGCTGAAAGCCTTGGTTGTCTTGCAGGCAATGTGCCAGGACTGTGCTGAACATCAAGTGGCAGCAGCTGGACGATGACACTACATGCAAGAAGAACTTCCAAGCTGCTTTGCAAGCCTTTGACAATCTGATGACCCGCAATGGCTACACCCGCTTCTCTCTCATCCTCTCCCTCAACGAGTCCAACTGGACTCATCATGTGCTCAGCCGCATCATGAACTGGGAGGATGATGACGAGCACAGTGCCACGGAGACTGAAGAAGGTGGGTAATGATAGGACTAACAGGCAATTGTACTCTAAGTTTAACCCTTCCTCTTTCACACATGCATGCACAGACACACATGCACGCGCGCACACTCACACACACAGTGACACACATACATGCTAACAGACACACACACACACTCCAAGCCTGTGCATGTGGGCACGCACACACACACCAGACCTGTTTACTCTCCCGATTTTAGCGGGAGACTCCCGATTTTAGACCCTATCTCCCGACCTCCCGCTAGCTTCGTAAATCTCCCGATTTTTTTCTACCGATCTCCCGAAAATGAAAAATTTTGAAAGGTTTATTTCGTTTCCGAAGTATTTACATGACGATCCGAACTTTCTACCGCGCCACTGAAGGTCATTCCGCAGATCTGCAGTACAATTGTTTTGATTAGTTGAGTCAGGACCTTCGTCCAATCGAGAGCCAGTTTACAACCTGGAATAGCCGCCATTTTGCTTGACCGATCTCAATGAAGATGGCGTCCATTGAAAACTCGAAGAGAAAGACTCGCGAAACCGATTCTGAATCCAACAGTGAGCGTGACACAGAGGATGAGAAAAGAAAGTCCACTCTTGTCAGAAGCAGAAAGAGAGCAAAGTGGAAGGCTGAGTGGAAATCGGAATTCCCGGCATTTCGCCCATCGTCGAAATCGAAATCACACGCGTTTTGCACGTTCTGCAAAAAAGACATCAACGTGAGCCACGGAGGCAAGAATGACATTTCTAAGCACTTGAAATCGGAGGTCCACAAGTCTAATGAAGATGCAGCTGCACGTACAGGATCCATAGGAAAATATTTGGTGACTGCACCGAAGGCTTCAGTGGACGACCTTGACTCGCTTGAGAATGCAACGACTAGGGCAGAGGCAACAATGTGCCAGCAGAGATGGGACTTATCAGCGTTTCAGCTGATTTCTGAGTTTTTTATTCCACTTTCAGCTGATTTTTATTAAATTTTTATGCAGTTTGTGACCTGGGATGGTACACATATCTAACCCTTATCGTGGTAAGCGCGACTAATTCAATTGCGCCGTTCATGGGCGAGTCGAAACTCCTCGCGTAGATCGACTCAGACGCTGAGTAAATTGACTTTTGCAACTGGATTACTGTGTTGTACTTTAAATTTCATTGCAACTGGATTACTGCATGTACTCTCAAGTTTCATGCAATTAGATTACTGGGTGTACTTCCAAGTTTCATGCAAACTGGATCACTGGTTTGGATGAGACTGCTTCCCGCAATTGGACACACTGGTATGTGTGAATGTGCCTCCTACCTTCACCAGTGATTTGGTGGGGGTTTTTTTACTCACATGCGAAGCAAAAGTGAGTCTATGTACTCACCCGTTTCGTCCCTCCGGCGTCCGGGCGTCCGAAAACTTTAACGTTGGATTTTTCTCAGAGACTATTAAGTCTATCAATACCAAATGTGGCATGATGGTGTATGATGACAAGGCCTCAAAAAACATACATAGTGACTTGACATTGCTTCAAGGTCAAGGTCGCAGGGGCCATAAATGTTGTCTAAAAAACAGCCATTTTTCACATTTTCTCAATTTTCTCTGAAGTTTTTGAGATTGGATACCTGACCTATATATGGTATATAGGGCAAAGTAATCCCTATCTTTTGATACCAGTTTGGTTGACCTTGCTTCAAGGTCAAGGTCACAGGAGCTCTTCAAAGTTGGATTGTATACATATTTTGAAGCGACCTTGCCCCTGAACTATGGAAGATAACTGTTCCAAACTTCATAACATTGTAGTACACATGTTATACTTTCATCATGAGACACATTTGGTCACATTTCATCAAGGTCAAGGTCACTTTGACCCTTATGAAATGTGACCAAAATGGGGTAGTGAACCACTAAAAGTGACTATATCTCATGGTAGAAAGTGCCAATAAGCACCATTGTGCTTCCTATGTCTTGAATTAACAGCTTTGTGTTGCATGACCTTGGATGACCTTGACCTTGGGTCAAGGTCACATGTATTTTGGTAGGAAAAAAGTGTAAAGCATTTCTTAGTTTAGTGTATGATGTCATTGCTAGGTGTAGTTAATTGGCCTTGACCTTGAAGGTCACCTGAAGGTCAAGGTCATGTAAAGGTCAAGGTCAAGCATGTGAGTCGTATGGGCTTTGCCCTTCTTGTTTTGCATGAAAGGGTATTCATGTATATAGCAATTTTCTGGATGTTTTTGTAGTATTGCTGGTTTGAGGTAAGTTTTTGAAAATGTTTGTGTAGTGTGTAATGCCTTCTTGTGTCTCATAATGACAAAAATCAGTAGAATTTTTCAGTTTTATTACAGACAAATTATCAAATCGTGAATGTAGGAGACAAACTTTACTGCAGACTGTTTTCATGTTGAATTATCCACATATTGATGCTATTCAGTTCTACATTTGCAATAATTTGAGGAATATTGGTTAAGATGAAAGAGTATAGGTAATCAGAATTACTTCATTTTGCCTCTCTAATACCTGGATCATCGAATTTACATGGTAATTTAAAGAGTGCATTTTTGGTCAAAGAGAATGATACATTAGTATGCACAGATGATTAAACCAAACATCCAGTAGGGTTTATAGGGTATTTACCCACTATTGCATAGTGATTTACCTGTATTATTTCTCAAGGAGTGAAAAACCCACAAATGTTTACCATATAAAATTTGACCGAAAAAAATCAGGATTTGAATAAAGACTATAAACTGCACACCAAAATATTGTTCATTCAATTTCAAGCATTTTGTGTTATTACTTTATGTGTCTATCTGTAACAGTTCATCAGCAATCTCAAAGTTAATGAAAGGTGTGCATGTTTGCCTAATTTGCTCGTGTTTTAGCACCGCTGTAAGGGCTAAAAATAAAAATCTCCCTCTTTTGATTGAAATCTCCCTATTTTTGAGTCCCCATCTCCCTATTTTGCACAACTTAAGGTAAACAGGTCTGACACACAAACAAGTGCATGTGCACAGACTCACACAGACACACACACATACACATACACATACACACACACACACACACACACACACACACACACACCACATTATAAGAGACAGGAGGAAATCTTTTTGTATACATCATAATAACAAAAAGAAATTCATCTTCCTGCAGTGCATTTATCTGCTTCCTTCTTCAGAGAACAATCCCAGGTTATTAATGAAGGCTGTAAACCAGAAGCTTTGGAATCTTTTCAACAGTGGCTGTCTGTCTTGTGGAATTGTGAGAAATCTGTGTGCGATGCACTGAGATAAAGTGCTGTATGAATCTCCCAGCTCATGTTGGGACTGAAAGTCCAGTGGTTTAGACACATGCCTGTAGGCAGCCTGAGATGGCTGATGCTGTTATGGATTCCACGCACATACACTAAGGCAAAATGCTGTCTCCCTGTGACTCCTTTCCTTCATGGAGTGAATCTCTTTGTGGGGGCAGTGCAAGCAAATTCTAAACTGTCTGGATCTTAGTGTAACTGAGCCACAATTGATTTGGTTTCCTTCATGGAGTGAATCTCTTTGTGGGGGCAGTGCAAGGGAATTCTAAACTGTCTGGATCTTAGTGTAACTGAGCCACAATGGAATTGGTTTCCTTCATGGAGTGAATCTCTTTGTGGGGGCAGTGCAAGGGAATTCTAAACTGTCTGGATCTTAGTGTAACTGAGCCACAATGGAATTGGTTTCCTTCATGGAGTGAATCTCTTTGTGGGGGCAGTGCAAGGGAATTCTAAACTGTCTGGATCTTAGTGTAACTGAGCCACTATTGAATTGGTTTCCTTCATGGAGTGAATCTCTTTGTGGGGCAGTGCAAGTAAATTCTAAACTGTCTGGATCTTAGTGTAACTGAGCCACAATTGAATTGGGGTGCTCTTAAGGAAATGGATGTAGTACTGGCAACTGAATCCATTAACTGTATGTGCTAATCTGTCACTTGCCAGCTGTAGTAGATTCTTCACCCAGGCAAATGACCAGTGGGCAGAAGTGCATTATCGCCAGGTCAATACTGTTTCTTTTGACTGCTGTTTGAACAGGTTTGTTGCATTGCAGCTGAACAGTACATCCAAGCCCAGGACCCTGTGGTGCTAAAGCTGCGAGTGGAGATGCTGCTGCAGGAGAGCTGCGAGGAGTTTGCCCTCAGTCTGTGTGGCTGGTGCCTCAGGCACCCTGCACTCAGAGATGACCTGGACATCCACCAGACCCAACTCATGCTGCTGCACCGCCTCCACCACACTGACAGGCTGCAGGAGGAGGTGAGTGACGCTGTTCACTGCAGGCTGTGAGTGAACTAGTGTAGGCTGACAGGCTGCAAGAGTGAAGCTGTTCACTGCAGGCTGTGAGGGAAGTTGTAGGTTGACAGGCTTCAGGAGGAGGCGAATGAAGCTGTTCACTGCAGGCTGTGAGTGAACCTGTAGGTTGACAGGCTGCAGGAGGAGGTGAGTGACGCTGTTCACTGCAGGCTGTGAGGGAAACCTGTAGGTGACAGGCTGCAGGAGGAGGCGAGTGAAGCTGTTCACTGCAGGCTGTGAGGGAACCTGTAGGCTGATAGGCTGCAGGAGGAGGCAAGTGAAGCTGTTCACTGCAGGCTGTGAGTGAACCTATAGGCTGCAGGAGGAGGCGATTGACGCTGTTCACTGCTGGCTGTGAGTAAACCTGTAGGCTGATAGGCTGCAGGAGGAGGCGATTGACGCTGTTCACTGCAGGCTGTGAGTGAACCTGTAGGCTGCAGGCTTAGCAAGAGTAAGTGTAATTAATTCACCAAAATTAACTCTTCTGACTTGTTGCTTGTAAACAAAGTAGGTTTAGCTCCTATAGACTCACATGTTCCTTTGTCAGCTTGCTAGTGCCATGATTCACTGAAGCTCAGGACAGGTGTTTCCACTGCTGAGAGCAGCAGCCACACGGCGGAGGCTTGGTCGTTGATGCCATGACTGCCCTTGCCTTACAGTGCCAGAAGATTTCCTGCCATGACGGGGTGAGGCTGATCAAGCGTCTGCAGCTGACGGAGAGCAACGGGCCGCTGTGCACCATCCTGGCCCAAACCTTCCTCATCCAGGACTGGATCCGCATCTCCAGTGTACACTGTTGCACCAAGGTAGGCATTGGTTCCTCTCCTCCTGTGGCTTCGGGGGGTAAGAATAGACCCACTGTCTCTCCCTATGAGAATCATTGAAGGCTAAGTAGCTGGGACATTTGAGACGGATGGTGGTAGGATGACTGTCTTCGCATGGCCAACATTTTAAATTGACATGTATGAGAGTCTTCAGCCTTCTTTTCTTTTGCTGCAAAGCGTGACCTGAAAAGGTGGTTTATTTTCTTGTCAGTCACAAGTTGTACATGTCGGGTGCATTACAGTGGCTAGGACCTTTCTTCTTTTTCTTTCTTTCTTTCTTTCTTTCTTTCTTTCTTTCTTTCTTTCTTTCTTTCTTTCTTTCTTTCTTTCTTTCTTTCTTTCTTTCTTTCTTTCTTTTCATTCCTCCTTCCTTCCTGTCAGTCTTCCTGCATGCTTCCCTGCATGTCTTTCATTCTTTCTCTCTTTCTATTCATAGTGTTGATTTCCCCCTTTCTCATATTGAAGGCTTCTACAAACTATTCATGTGGAGCATATTATTTTCCTACCCTTTCCCCTCTGTCAGTGCCTTACATAGCCTACACAGGCCTAAAGGCCGTAAAGCTCATTCATTCATTCATTCACACTCACTCTTTCACTCACTCACTCTTTCACTTCACAGGACCTACTCAAGCTGTGGATTCAGCACCAGGCCCAGGTGGACCAGGATGAGGAGAAGTTCCTTTCCTCCATCTGGGCTGTGGCCAAACTCAGCTCCTCCTCAGAGCTGATAGGCTTGCTGATTGAGAGCTTGCGGCAGGAGGTGAGTGGTGGTTTGCTTTCTTTGTCAAGGAGTAGTCTTCTCTCTCTCTTTCCCGTAATGGACTTATGATGCCAGGTTGCACTTTTCGCATTGTTGTACTGTAGAAAATTCCAAGTGTATTCAAATGAAGGATTCAAGGGGCTAGTTTTTTATAGTTAATTTTTTTAAACGTTTGTTTAAAATTTATTTATTTATTTATTTATTTATTTATTTATTTATTTATTTATTTATTTATTTATTTATTTATTATGGATGTGAACAGCAGCATCGTCTCATCTTCGTTCGCGAAGCAACGCCATAGATAGATAATTCATTCATTCATTCATTCATTTATTCTCTTTTTTTTGGGGGGGTGGGGGGTGTTTTAGTTTGTTTGGTTTCCCTCTGCAAGAGGGGTGTTGGGTGTTGTGTGGGAGGTAGGAGGGTGTAGTCAGATGTGTTTTGTTTTTTTCATTGTCTTATTTATGTTAAGGTGCACTTGCTGCTTGCCCTCTATTGCTGTCATGAGGTTCCGGCAGCTACGTTTTAAATTTAAAATGAATGCTGGAACGTATATTTCCAAGAAACTGTACATAAATACAAGCAGAACATAACACAAATTACGTGTCTACCCTAATTAGTTTATGGCCAGTCTAGCTCATTCAGTTTTTGACTCACATGTGAAGCAAAAGTGAGTCTATGTACTCACCCGTGTCGTCCGTCCGTCCGGGCGTAAAAAACTTAAACGTTGGATTTTTCTCGGAGACTATTAAGTCTATCAGCACCCAATTTGGCATGATGGTGTATGATGACAAGGCATCAAAAAACATACATAGTGACTTGACCTTGCTTCAAGGTCAAGGTCACAGGAGCCATACATGTTGTCTAAAAAACAGCCATTTTTCACATTTTCTCAATTTTCTCTGAAGTTTTTGAGATTGGATACCTCACCTATACATGGTATATAGGGCAAAGTAAGCCCTATTTTTTGATACCAGTTTGGTTGACCTTGCTTCAAGGTCAAGGTCACAGGAGCTCTTCAAAGTTGGATTGTATACATATTTTGAAGTGACCTTGAACCTGAACTATGGAAGATAACTGTTTCAAACTTAATAATTATGTGGGGCACATGTTATACTTTCATCATGAGACACATTTGGTCACATATCATCAAGGTCAAGGTCACTTTGACCCTAATGAAATGTGACCAAAATGGGGTAGTGAACCACTAAAAGTGACCATATCTCATGGTAGAAAGTGCCAATAAGCACCATTGTGCTTCCTATGTCTTGAATTAACAGCTTTGTGTTGCATGACCTTGAATGTCCTTGACCTTGGGTCAAGGCCACATGTATTTTGGTAGGAAAAATGTGTAAAGCATTCCTTATGCCCTGGTCACACAGCACTTTACGTCTTAATCACGTCCAAACGACGACAAAAAGTGGTCACCCGTGAAGTAGACGATGTTGTTTGTGTTAATGTCGAGTTTAAGACGAGCTACGGTCGATTTATAGACGTGGCAGGACGCGGGGAGAAATCGGAACGTCATCGGACGCGGAAAAAAGTTTTGAACTGCTCAAAACTTTATCCCGCGCACAACCACGGGTAGCACACGTGGTAAAGACGTGCAACACACGTGAAACACACGTGATAATCCGTGTTCCGGCAGTGATTAAAACGTGAGGAGACGCGGTAAGACGCGAAAGTTTAGCGGTCTGTCACGTTCTATAACGTCTCGAACACGTTCTAAATACGTCTCGAGCACGTTCTAAATACGATTGATCACTGCCTAATCACTTCTGTATAACGCCAGTACTCCAGACGCGATGACGTCACGGTTTTTTCTAGGCTTACACGTGGCTTGACGTGGTTAGTCGTGCTTAGGCAGTGCTTCAGCAGTGGAACAGCCGTCGACGACCATAACCCGTACAAAGCATGGCCAAACCAAAATTGATAAAAAAAATCACCACGTACGACCACGTCCACCAGATTTTGTACGTCTTTTGGACGTGATTAAGACGTAAAGTGCTGTGTGACCAGGGTTTTAGTTTAGTGTATGATGTCATTGCTAGGTGTAGTTGATTGGCCTTGACCTTGAAGGTCACCTAAAGGTCAAGGTAATGTAAAGGTCAAGGTCAAGCATGTGAGTCGTATAGGCTTTGCCCTTCTTGTTCTCCATTTTCAAGAGCCCATAAAATATACCAAAGTCAAAAAACAATTTTCAAAAACTAATGCTTCAAATCTGTGTGTGATTGAAAATCACCATATGTAGAAATATTACCATCAGAATGATTGAGTTTGTAATGCTATGTTAAAAATAGAATTTAAAAAAAGCACAATTAACAGACTCAAAACTGCACCAAAATGAATATATAAAAGGTTCCAGAGCTGTAGGAAAATAAAGGAACAGAATTCAAAATGATTTTTCTTACCCAGTTTATCATACACTCGTAAACTTATGCTTTTTTTAAAAATAGCCAAAATCTGATACTTTTTATGTCACACACAGCATCAAAATGGAGAAAAACTTCAATTTTGCAGGTGGAAAAAAGTGTCAGAGGAGTAATAATGACAAAACATTCAAATCTCAGAAACAACTTGACAGACCATCATGACATTTTCCAGGTACTTATAAGAAATTAACAGCAATGCATACAATTTGCAGAAAATCTGAAAAAATGTAGATCTAAGTTTAAGACAAATTAATGGAACCTATGAAAAACAGTTTGATACTGAGACAAACTTTTTTCCATATCTCACTAACTGCAGTAAGGATTGTCATTACATTTTGTAGATAAGTCCTAAGTTTGAATAGCTAAATATAAACCAAAACAAGAAGGGCAAAGCCCATACGACTCACATGCTTGACCTTGACCTTTATATGACCTTGACCTTCAGGTGACCTTCAAGGTCAAACAACTAAACTTACCAATGACATCATACACAAAGAAATGCTTTACACATTTTTCCTACCAAAATACATGTGACCTTGACCCAAGGTCAAGGTCATCCAAGGTCATGCAACACAAAGCTGTTAATTCAAGACATAGGAAGCACAATGGTGCTTATTGGCACTTTCTACCATGAGATATAGTCACTTTTAGTGGTTCACTACCCCATTTTGGTCACATTTCATAAGGGTCAAAGTGACCTTGACCTTGATGATATGTGACCAAATGTGTCTCATGATGAAAGTATAACATGTGCCCCACATAATTATTAAGTTTGAAACAGTTATCTTCCATAGTTCAGGGTCAAGGTCACTTCAAAATATGTATACAATCCAACTTTGAAGAGCTCCTGTGACCTTGACCTTGAAGCAAGGTCAACCAAACTGGTATCAAAAGATAGGGCTTGCTTTGACCTATATACCACTTGTAGCTAAGGTCGCCATTCTCAATAACGTGGGAGAAAATTGGGAAAATGTGAAAAATGACTGTTTTTGAGACCACATTTATGGCTCCTGTGACCTTGACCTTGAAGCAAGGTCAAGTCACCATGTATGTTTTTTGAGGCCTTGTCATCATACACCATCATGCCACATTTGGTGTTGATAGACTTAATAGTCTCCGAGAAAAATCCAACGTTTAAGTTTTTTTACGCCCGGACGGACGGACGGACGGACGCCCGCCCGCCCGGACGGACGACACGGCTCAGTACATAGACTCACTTTTGCTGTGCATGTGAGTCAAAAATGTTGCTGTGAATAAAGATTATTACTTGTGTCATGGTTAAAACAGCAACAAGATATCAATTTATCAAATATAAAAATGAAATTTGTGCAGCT
>JAWQFJ010027764.1:0-33388 GCA_034096865.1 Theodoxus fluviatilis | reverse complement strand
CTGCAAGGACTACATGTCTTGTATTACTGCAAGGACTACATGTCTTGTATTACTGCAAGGACTACATGTCTTGTATTACTGCAAGGACTACATGTCTTGTATTACTGCAAGGACTACATGTCTTGTATTACTGCAAGGACTACATGTCTTGTATTACTGCAAGGACTACATGTCTTGTATTACTGCAAGGACTACATGTCTTGTATTACTGCAAGGACTACATGTCTTGTATTACTGCAAGGACTACATGTCTTGTATTACTGCAAGGACTACGTGTGTATACTGCAAGGACTACATGTCTTGTATTACTGCAAGGACTACATGTCTTGTATTACTGCAAGGACTACATGTCTTGTATTACTGCAAGGACTACATGTCTTGTAGTACTGCAAGGACTACATGTCTTGTATTACTGCAAGGACTACATGTCTTGTATACTGCAAGGACTACATGTCTTGTATTACTGCAAGGACTACATGTCTTGTATTACTGCAAGGACTACATGTCTTGTATTACTGCAAGGACTACATGTCTTGTATTACTGCAAGGACTACATGTCTTGTATTACTGCAAGGACTACATGTCTTGTATTACTGCAAGGACTACATGTCTTGTATTACTGCAAGGACTACATGTCTTGTATTACTGCAAGGACTACATGTCTTGTATTACTGCAAGGACTACATGTCTTGTATTACTGCAAGGACTACATGTCTTGTATTACTGCAAGGACTACATGTCTTGTATTACTGCAAGGACTACATGTCTTGTATTACTGCAAGGACTACATGTCTTGTATTACTGCAAGGACTACATGTCTTGTATTACTGCAAGGACTACATGTCTTGTATTACTGCAAGGACTACATGTCTTGTATTACTGCAAGGACTACATGTCTTGTATTACTGCAAGGACTACATGTCTTGTATTACTGCAAGGACTACATGTCTTGTATTACTGCAAGGACTACATGTCTTGTATTACTGCAAGGACTACATGTCTTGTATTACTGCAAGGACTACATGTCTTGTATTACTGCAAGGACTACATGTCTTGTATTACTGCAAGGACTACATGTCTTGTATTACTGCAAGGACTACATGTCTTGTATTACTGCAAGGACTACATGTCTTGTATTACTGCAAGGACTACATGTCTTGTATTACTGCAAGGACTACATGTCTTGTATTACTGCAAGGACTACATGTCTTGTATTACTGCAAGGACTACATGTCTTGTATTACTGCAAGGACTACATGTCTTGTATTACTGCAAGGACTACATGTCTTGTATTACTGCAAGGACTACATGTCTTGTATTACTGCAAGGACTACATGTCTTGTATTACTGCAAGGACTACATGTCTTGTATTACTGCAAGGACTACATGTCTTGTATTACTGCAAGGACTACATGTCTTGTATTACTGCAAGGACTACATGTCTTGTATTACTGCAAGGACTACATGTCTTGTATTACTGCAAGGACTACATGTCTTGTATTACTGCAAGGACTACATGTCTTGTATTACTGCAAGGACTACATGTCTTGTATTACTGCAAGGACTACATGTCTTGTATTACTGCAAGGACTACATGTCTTGTATTACTGCAAGGACTACATGTCTTGTATTACTGCAAGGACTACATGTCTTGTATTACTGCAAGGACTACATGTCTTGTATTACTGCAAGGACTACATGTCTTGTATTACTGCAAGGACTACATGTCTTGTATTACTGCAAGGACTACATGTCTTGTATTACTGCAAGGACTACATGTCTTGTATTACTGCAAGGACTACATGTCTTGTATTACTGCAAGGACTACATGTCTTGTATTACTGCAAGGACTACATGTCTCGCTAGTGCTGCAAGGACTACATGTCTTGTATTACTGCAAGGACTACATGTCTTGTATTACTGCAAGGACTACATGTCTTGTATTACTGCAAGGACTACATGTCTTGTATTACTGCAAGGACTACATGTCTTGTATTACTGCAAGGACTACATGTCTTGTATTACTGCAAGGACTACATGTCTTGTATTACTGCAAGGACTACATGTCTTGTATTACTGCAAGGACTACATGTCTTGTATTACTGCAAGGACTACATGTCTTGTATTACTGCAAGGACTACATGTCTTGTATTACTGCAAGGACTACATGTCTTGTATTACTGCAAGGACTACATGTCTTGTATTACTGCAAGGACTACATGTCTTGTAATACTGCAAGGACTACATGTCTTGTATTACTGCAAGGACTACATGTCTTGCTATTACTGCAAGGACTACATGTCTTGTATTACTGCAAGGACTACATGTCTTGTATTACTGCAAGGACTACATGTCTTGTATTACTGCAAGGACTACATGTCTTGTATTACTGCAAGGACTACATGTCTTGTATTACTGCAAGGACTACATGTCTCGCTAGTGCTGCAAGGACTACATGTCTTGTATTACTGCAAGGACTACATGTCTTGTATTACTGCAAGGACTACATGTCTTGTATTACTGCAAGGACTACATGTCTTGTATTACTGCAAGGACTACATGTCTTGTATTACTGCAAGGACTACGTGTCTTGTAATACAGCAAGGACTACATGTCTTGTAATACTGCAAGGACTACATGTCTTGTATTACTGCAAGGACTACATGTCTTGTATTACTGCAAGGACTACATGTCTTGTAGTACTGCAAGGACTACATGTCTTGTATTACTGCAAGGACTACATGTCTTGTATTACTGCAAGGACTACATGTCTTGTATTACTGCAAGGACTACATGTCTTGTATTACTGCAAGGACTACATGTCTTGTATTACTGCAAGGACTACATGTCTTGTATTACTGCAAGGACTACATGTCTTGTATTACTGCAAGGACTACATGTCTTGTATTACTGCAAGGACTACATGTCTTGTATTACTGCAAGGACTACATGTCTTGTATTACTGCAAGGACTACATGTCTTGTATACTGCAAGGACTACATGTCTTGTATTACTGCAAGGACTACATGTCTTGTATTACTGCAAGGACTACATGTCTTGTATTACTGCAAGGACTACATGTCTTGTAGTACTGCAAGGACTACATGTCTTGTATTACTGCAAGGACTACATGTCTTGTATTACTGCAAGGACTACATGTCTTGTATTACTGCAAGGACTACATGTCTTGTATTACTGCAAGGACTACATGTCTTGTATTACTGCAAGGACTACATGTCTTGTATTACTGCAAGGACTACATGTCTTGTATTACTGCAAGGACTACATGTCTTGTATTACTGCAAGGACTACATGTCTTGTATTACTGCAAGGACTACATGTCTTGTATTACTGCAAGGACTACATGTCTTGTATTACTGCAAGGACTACATGTCTTGTATTACTGCAAGGACTACATGTCTTGTATTACTGCAAGGACTACATGTCTTGTATTACTGCAAGGACTACATGTCTTGTATTACTGCAAGGACTACATGTCTTGTATTACTGCAAGGACTACATGTCTTGTATTACTGCAAGGACTACATGTCTTGTATTACTGCAAGGACTACATGTCTTGTATTACTGCAAGGACTACATGTCTTGTATTACTGCAAGGACTACATGTCTTGTATTACTGCAAGGACTACATGTCTTGTATTACTGCAAGGACTACATGTCTTGTATTACTGCAAGGACTACATGTCTTGTATTACTGCAAGGACTACATGTCTTGTATTACTGCAAGGACTACATGTCTTGTATTACTGCAAGGACTACATGTCTTGTATTACTGCAAGGACTACATGTCTTGTATTACTGCAAGGACTACATGTCTTGTATTACTGCAAGGACTACATGTCTTGTATTACTGCAAGGACTACATGTCTTGTATTACTGCAAGGACTACATGTCTTGTATTACTGCAAGGACTACATGTCTTGTATTACTGCAAGGACTACATGTCTTGTATTACTGCAAGGACTACATGTCTTGTATTACTGCAAGGACTACATGTCTTGTATTACTGCAAGGACTACATGTCTTGTATTACTGCAAGGACTACATGTCTTGTATTACTGCAAGGACTACATGTCTTGTATTACTGCAAGGACTACATGTCTTGTATTACTGCAAGGACTACATGTCTTGTATTACTGCAAGGACTACATGTCTTGTATTACTGCAAGGACTACATGTCTTGTATTACTGCAAGGACTACATGTCTTGTATTACTGCAAGGACTACATGTCTTGTATTACTGCAAGGACTACATGTCTTGTATTACTGCAAGGACTACATGTCTTGTATTACTGCAAGGACTACATGTCTTGTATTACTGCAAGGACTACATGTCTTGTATTACTGCAAGGACTACATGTCTTGTATTACTGCAAGGACTACATGTCTTGTATTACTGCAAGGACTACATGTCTTGTATTACTGCAAGGACTACATGTCTTGTATTACTGCAAGGACTACATGTCTTGTATTACTGCAAGGACTACATGTCTTGTATTACTGCAAGGACTACATGTCTTGTATTACTGCAAGGACTACATGTCTTGTATTACTGCAAGGACTACATGTCTTGTATTACTGCAAGGACTACATGTCTTGTATTACTGCAAGGACTACATGTCTTGTATTACTGCAAGGACTACATGTCTTGTATTACTGCAAGGACTACATGTCTTGTATTACTGCAAGGACTACATGTCTTGTATTACTGCAAGGACTACATGTCTTGTATTACTGCAAGGACTACATGTCTTGTATTACTGCAAGGACTACATGTCTTGTATTACTGCAAGGACTACATGTCTTGTATTACTGCAAGGACTACATGTCTTGTATTACTGCAAGGACTACATGTCTTGTATTACTGCAAGGACTACATGTCTTGTATTACTGCAAGGACTACATGTCTTGTATTACTGCAAGGACTACATGTCTTGTATTACTGCAAGGACTACATGTCTTGTATTACTGCAAGGACTACATGTCTTGTATTACTGCAAGGACTACATGTCTTGTATTACTGCAAGGACTACATGTCTTGTATTACTGCAAGGACTACATGTCTTGTATTACTGCAAGGACTACATGTCTTGTATTACTGCAAGGACTACATGTCTTGTATTACTGCAAGGACTACATGTCTTGTATTACTGCAAGGACTACATGTCTTGTATTACTGCAAGGACTACATGTCTTGTATTACTGCAAGGACTACATGTCTTGTATTACTGCAAGGACTACATGTCTTGTATTACTGCAAGGACTACATGTCTTGTATTACTGCAAGGACTACATGTCTTGTATTACTGCAAGGACTACATGTCTTGTATTACTGCAAGGACTACATGTCTTGTATTACTGCAAGGACTACATGTCTTGTATTACTGCAAGGACTACATGTCTTGTATTACTGCAAGGACTACATGTCTTGTATTACTGCAAGGACTACATGTCTTGTATTACTGCAAGGACTACATGTCTTGTATTACTGCAAGGACTACATGTCTTGTATTACTGCAAGGACTACATGTCTTGTATTACTGCAAGGACTACATGTCTTGTATTACTGCAAGGACTACATGTCTTGTATTACTGCAAGGACTACATGTCTTGTATTACTGCAAGGACTACATGTCTTGTATTACTGCAAGGACTACATGTCTTGTATTACTGCAAGGACTACATGTCTTGTATTACTGCAAGGACTACATGTCTTGTATTACTGCAAGGACTACATGTCTTGTATTACTGCAAGGACTACATGTCTTGTATTACTGCAAGGACTACATGTCTTGTATTACTGCAAGGACTACATGTCTTGTATTACTGCAAGGACTACATGTCTTGTATTACTGCAAGGACTACATGTCTTGTATTACTGCAAGGACTACATGTCTTGTATTACTGCAAGGACTACATGTCTTGTATTACTGCAAGGACTACATGTCTTGTATTACTGCAAGGACTACATGTCTTGTATTACTGCAAGGACTACATGTCTTGTATTACTGCAAGGACTACATGTCTTGTATTACTGCAAGGACTACATGTCTTGTATTACTGCAAGGACTACATGTCTTGTATTACTGCAAGGACTACATGTCTTGTATTACTGCAAGGACTACATGTCTTGTATTACTGCAAGGACTACATGTCTTGTATTACTGCAAGGACTACATGTCTTGTATTACTGCAAGGACTACATGTCTTGTATTACTGCAAGGACTACATGTCTTGTATTACTGCAAGGACTACATGTCTTGTATTACTGCAAGGACTACATGTCTTGTATTACTGCAAGGACTACATGTCTTGTATTACTGCAAGGACTACATGTCTTGTATTACTGCAAGGACTACATGTCTTGTATTACTGCAAGGACTACATGTCTTGTATTACTGCAAGGACTACATGTCTTGTATTACTGCAAGGACTACATGTCTTGTATTACTGCAAGGACTACATGTCTTGTATTACTGCAAGGACTACATGTCTTGTATTACTGCAAGGACTACATGTCTTGTATTACTGCAAGGACTACATGTCTTGTATTACTGCAAGGACTACATGTCTTGTATTACTGCAAGGACTACATGTCTTGTATTACTGCAAGGACTACATGTCTTGTATTACTGCAAGGACTACATGTCTTGTATTACTGCAAGGACTACATGTCTTGTATTACTGCAAGGACTACATGTCTTGTATTACTGCAAGGACTACATGTCTTGTATTACTGCAAGGACTACATGTCTTGTATTACTGCAAGGACTACATGTCTTGTATTACTGCAAGGACTACATGTCTTGTAATACTGCAAGGACTACATGTCTTGTATACTGCAAGGACTACATGTCTTGTATTACTGCAAGGACTACATGTCTTGTATTACTGCAAGGACTACATGTCTTGTAGTACTGCAAGGACTACATGTCTTGTATTACTGCAAGGACTACATGTCTTGTATTACTGCAAGGACTACATGTCTTGTATTACTGCAAGGACTACATGTCTTGTATTACTGCAAGGACTACATGTCTTGTATTACTGCAAGGACTACATGTCTTGTATTACTGCAAGGACTACATGTCTTGTATTACTGCAAGGACTACATGTCTTGTATTACTGCAAGGACTACATGTCTTGTATTACTGCAAGGACTACATGTCTTGTATTACTGCAAGGACTACATGTCTTGTAATACTGCAAGGACTACATGTCTTGTATTACTGCAAGGACTACATGTCTTGTATTACTGCAAGGACTACATGTCTTGCTATTACTGCAAGGACTACATGTCTTGTAATACTGCAAGGACTACATGTCTTGTAATACTGCAAGGACTACATGTCTTGTAATACTGCAAGGACTACATGTCTTGTAATACTGCAAGGACTACATGTCTTGTATTACTGCAAGGACTACATGTCTTGCTATTACTGCAAGGACTACATGTCTTGTAATACTGCAAGGACTACATGTCTTGTATTACTGCAAGGACTACATGTCTTGTATTACTGCAAGGACTACATGTCTTGTAGTACTGCAAGGACTACATGTCTTGTATTACTGCAAGGACTACATGTCTTGTAATACTGCAAGGACTACATGTCTTGTAATACTGCAAGGACTACATGTCTTGTAATACTGCAAGGACTACATGTCTTGTATTACTGCAAGGACTACATGTCTTGTATTACTGCAAGGACTACATGTCTTGTATACTGCAAGGACTACATGTCTTGTAATACTGCAAGGACTACATGTCTTGTATTACTGCAAGGACTACATGTCTTGTAATACTGCAAGGACTACATGTCTTGTAATACTGCAAGGACTACATGTCTTGTATTACTGCAAGGACTACATGTCTTGTAATACTGCAAGGACTACATGTCTTGTATTACTGCAAGGACTACATGTCTTGTATTACTGCAAGGAGTACGTGTCTTGTAATACAGCAAGGACTACATCTTGTAATACTGCAAGGACTACATGTCTTGTATTACTGCAAGGACTACATGTCTTGTAATACTGCAAGGACTACATGTCTTGTATTACTGCAAGGACTACATGTCTTGTATTACTGCAAGGACTACATGTCTTGTATTACTGCAAGGACTACATGTCTTGTAATACTGCAAGGACTACATGTCTTGTAATACAGCAAGGACTACATGTCTTGTAATACTGCAAGGACTACATGTCTTGTAATACTGCAAGGACTACATGTCTTGTATTACTGCAAGGACTACATGTCTTGTATTACTGCAAGGACTACATGTCTTGTATTACTGCAAGGACTACATGTCTTGTAATACTGCAAGGACTACATGTCTTGTATTACTGCAAGGACTACATGTCTTGTATTACTGCAAGGACTACATGTCTTGTATTACTGCAAGGACTACATGTCTTGTATTACTGCAAGGACTACATGTCTTGTATTACTGCAAGGACTACATGTCTTGTATTACTGCAAGGACTACATGTCTTGTATTACTGCAAGGACTACATGTCTTGTATTACTGCAAGGACTACATGTCTTGTATTACAGCAAGGACTACATGTCTTGTATTACTGCAAGGACTACATGTCTTGTATTACAGCAAGGACTACATGTCTTGTATTACTGCAAGGACTACATGTCTTGTAATACTGCAAGGACTACATGTCTTGTATTACTGCAAGGACTACATGTCTTGTATTACTGCAAGGACTACATGTCTTGTATTACTGCAAGGACTACATGTCTTGTATTACTGCAAGGACTACATGTCTTGTATTACTGCAAGGACTACATGTCTTGTATTACTGCAAGGACTACATGTCTTGTATTACTGCAAGGACTACATGTCTTGTATTACTGCAAGGACTACATGTCTTGTATTACTGCAAGGACTACATGTCTTGTATTACTGCAAGGACTACATGTCTTGTAGTACTGCAAGGACTACATGTCTTGTATTACTGCAAGGACTACATGTCTTGTATTACTGCAAGGACTACATGTCTTGTATTACTGCAAGGACTACATGTCTTGTATTACTGCAAGGACTACATGTCTTGTATTACTGCAAGGACTACATGTCTTGTATTACTGCAAGGACTACATGTCTTGTATTACTGCAAGGACTACATGTCTTGTATAACTGCAAGGACTACATGTCTTGTATTACTGCAAGGACTACATGTCTTGTATTACTGCAAGGACTACATGTCTTGTATTACTGCAAGGACTACATGTCTTGTAATACTGCAAGGACTACATGTCTTGTATACTGCAAGGACTACATGTCTTGTATTACTGCAAGGACTACATGTCTTGTATTACTGCAAGGACTACATGTCTTGTATTACTGCAAGGACTACATGTCTTGTATTACTGCAAGGACTACATGTCTTGTATTACTGCAAGGACTACATGTCTTGTATTACTGCAAGGACTACATGTCTTGTATTACTGCAAGGACTACATGTCTTGTAATACTGCAAGGACTACATGTCTTGTATTACTGCAAGGACTACATGTCTTGTATTACTGCAAGGACTACATATCTTGTATTACTGCAAGAACTACATGTCTTGTAATACTGCAAGGACTACATGTCTTGTATTACAGCAAGGACTACATGTCTTGTAGTACTGCAAGCATTTGGAAGTGCAGTTCATTCAGACAACAAAACAGTTCATAAGGTTGTGCACAAAAGTTAAAAATACATTTATTCAAAGATAGCAAATACATTCATGAATTCATGACGAAAGTAATCTGGAACAACAGACGGACATTTCCTCCAACTCACTTTTCTCAGGGGTAGAGAAAAAGTCTTTTCACAATGAGTTAAAACATAACTACATGGTATTATGGCGATGATAGATTGATTTTCAGCCAGCAGGACTGTCAATGCTGCTGCTGAATTGGAAAATGGACAAGAATTGCATATGTGGCATGGTGACGCTGCATATGCTGCACAGTGACGCTGCATATGCTGCATGGTGAAGCTGCTCCCTAAAGCATCAGAGACTGCAATGCAGAGCAGCACAAAACCATGGGGAGCCCTGCAGTGCTGAGCCGTGGCCACCCGGGTGTGAGCCACCTTGCAGCCTGCTCCCCCGTCATGCCCATCTCCTGTCTTCACACAAAATAACCGATAGTCCTCACTATACACACCTCATTTCTACATGGGACTACCACCTCTCTATGGACAGTTTAGTGACCAACCTCCATGACTGTGTGCAATGCCATGGGTAAACGTCCAAACAATGCTGATGTGTTTAACACAGGAAGCAATGCCATTTGGAAAGGGTGACGATTACATGCATTCCTTTTCATCCAAAACAATCCTTTCAGAAAATGACATCAAAATATACAGAATGATAACATGTACAGTTTGCACACGGGAGCAATGTGTGCGAATACTCTGGAGGAGACATTTTGGCCGAGTGGGAAAAACCAAATGCATACACTCCAACACCATCACCATGTTCTCACTGCATTTATTCAAGATAATTGCGTTTTGGCAGAACACTCATTTCTTCACTCACAGGAACTTCCAAGCATCCTTTCAGATCACATCAACACGGTAATTGAATGCAGCACAACATTCTCCATGGCTGAACTAGCAGGCCTCAAAAGCCCCGCAGGCAGGGATTTCAGTGGATAAGCAGCGCAATATGCAGCTCTGGCCATGTGTGGTACACCATTAGTCGGATCTTGCAGGATTAGCGACAAAAACGCATTTCAACCTGTCATCACAACACTTGCCTTGCAAATCCTACATCTGATTAATTTGAGCTCAAAGACCGTATGAACTCATATGCCAACAAGAAGGGCAAAGCCCATACAACTCACATGCTTGACCTTGACCTTTACATGACCGTGACCTTCAGGTGACCCTCAAGGGCAAGGTCAAACAACTACACCTAGCAATGACATCATACACTAAGAAATGCTTTACACATTTTTCTACCAAAATACATGTGGCCTTGACCCAAGGTCAAGGTCATCCAAGGTCATGCAACACAAAGCTGTTAATTCAAGACATAGGAAGCACAATGGTGCTTATTGGCACTTTCTACCATGAGATATGGTCACTTTTAGTGGTTCACTATCCCATTTTGGTCACATTTCATTAGGGTCAAAGTGACCTTGTCCTTGATGATATGTGACCAAATGTGCCTCATGATGAAAGTATAGCATGTGCCCCACATAATTATTAAGTTTGAAACAGTTATCTTCCATAGTTCAGGGTCAAGGTCACTTCAAAATATGTATACAATCCAACTTTGAAGAGCTCCTGTGACCTTGACCTTGAAGCAAGGTCAACCAAACTGGTATCAAAAGATAGGGATTACTTTGCCCTATATACCATATATAGGTGAGGTATCCAAACTCAAAAACTTAAGAGAAAAATGAGAAAATGTGAAAAATTGCTGTTTTTTTTAGACATTTATGGCCCCTGCGACCTTGACCTTGAAGCAAGGTCAAGTCACTATGTATGTTTTTTGACGCCTTGTCATCATACACCATCATGCCAAATTGGGTGTTGATAGACTTAAGAGTCTCCGAGAAAAATCCAACGGTAAAGTTTTTAACGGATGCCCGGACGCCCGGACAGACGAAACGGGTGAGTACATAGACTCACTTTTGCTTCGCATGCGAGTCAAAAAGTAAAGGCGCACATGCTGTTGTGTGGCCTGGGCAATGGCACTGGGTTTCACAGCACTAACAATACATTCATGTCCTCCTACATTCACAGTGTATCCAAGTCACCTGCCCACTTCAATTGCAACACCTGCAGATTGCATACTCTTAACAGGATCAAGGAAGGAAAGAATCATGCTTAGTGGGGAGTGAGTGTGTGTGTGTGTGTGTGTGTGTGTGTGTGTGTGTGTGTGAGAGAGAGAGAGAGAGAGAGAGAGAGAGAGAGAGAGAGAGAGAGAGAGAGAGAGAGAGAGAGAGAGAGAGAGAGAGAGAGAGAGAGCATGCATGTACATGCAAATGCTTGCCCGCAGATACCAATGCAAGCAAACACAACTGCACCATTTTATCTTGCTACTATTACCACTGTGTGAGCACTTCATGAAGTTCAAGACAAGGAAAGCTAAAACCATTCCATGACATCTGTAGTACATGCAACACAGAAGCCCTCCAAGACAGTTGTGCATCATGGAAAGGGCGGTATCCAAGGGGGAGTCATTCCAACAAGGACAGGCAGGCTGCCACCTACTTGGCCTGCCTTAACATGGGCTGTCTGTCTCCACAGCCTCCCTTCCATAAAAGTCTCATAATAACCCCAAAATCCAATCTTGGTTCACATCCCCCCTCAACAAACTCCATCGAGTTGGATTATAATGACCCTTTAAACTGCAATCTGCATTCAACAGTGGTTGAATTCACAAATGAAACTTGTAACAGATTAAAACATCCCAAGAGTATTGGTTGCAAGCACGATGCAAGGACCAGGGTGCATGCAGGGCACAGAAACCCCCCCTCACCCCCCAAAAAGCTTTTTGTTATGCCCACTGCACATACATGTCTAGTCCTGTCCAACACAACTCCAACACAAGGTGACTTCCATCATACCAATGCTTTTGGGTTTACAGAACCGTGATTGCAGCGTTACTGATCACTGCTGCACAAAACATTTCACTCAAACATCCCATGAACAGAAAATGCCTCAAAGAGTGCATACAAACACACATAATTATCCAGTGGTGATTGGGTGGGTGGGGTGGGGTGGGGTGGGGTAGGGGTGGTGGGGGAGGGGTGGGGGGGGGGGGGGGAGGAGAGAGAGAGAGAGAGAGAGAGAGAGAGAGAGAGAGAGAGAGAGAGAGAGAGAGAGAGAGAGAGAGAGAGAGAGAGAGAGAGAGAGAGAGAGAGAGAAAGCAATTCTGGTAATACTGTTGCTCTGTTGAACTACTTCATCTTTACCACTGATATAGACTTTCCTACACGGAGACGTGAAGAGAAGCAAGGATGGGAACCAGCATGGCCATCTTTCTTTATACCAAGGGTTTCCCTCCTGCTGAGCATGGGCTCTCACTTTCTTGTCAATGCACAGAAGGGGCAAACAGACTGACAGTAGTTACCAAAGCCATCTTAGGCATGTCAAAGCAGCAGTCTTGTTTTGACTAACCTCACCAATATATTGCTGCATTCTTTCTCCCTCTCCATACTTCACATTTGTCTTGACATTCCATTCATCAATTCTCTGAAGAACTTGATGAAAGATTATCATAAGGTGTTCACACAATGGAGTAGAACCATGGTATTACTGCATTACAAATATCCAGATGTCAAAACAGGATTAATTTCAGTAAATTCTACAAAGAATTATGATTTTCATTATCAGACTTGACTAGTCAAGAAAGGTTTAAGAAAGCTTCAAAGACAGAGAAAGCAAAGAAAATCAACATGTTAAAAAAGATTTACAATTAAAAGGACTTAGTCAAAATTTAAACTAAAAGCAGACCTGCTGATAAAACACCCTCTTTTCCAGTAGTGAGTTTTTCAGTGAGTTTAATCAATTACCACTTTTCTTAGAAGGCAAGAAATCCAGAAGAAAACAAACCTTGCAGACAAACAGGAATGACCAGACTTACTACAGTCTATTCTAAAATATGATGAGACTAGTCTGCTCCATTGGCTTGACCTTCTACTCACACCAGCACCGAGTGCATTTCCGGCATTCAGGAAGTGATATTCATGCTCCCGAGCTTTGTGAGTAGTTCCTTCAAGATTTTGAGATGAATTGTTCATACGACATATATAATCCGACACTTTCAATGACCAATGTCTGTTGATTTCAGCCATTTACTTTCACAGAGATCACTAATAGTCCCTTCAATTCACAGGCCAAGACGATTTGAAAAGAAAAAAGAAAAAACTGCTCTCCACTGTGGCATTCACGTTACCAGCTCACACTTCTTTCATCATTCACGCAGACTACACCAATCTGGACAATGCAGCACCTGTAATTCTCCATCACTATGGAGATTTGGAAAATGCAAGACACCCATCACACAAACATGCCATTCTTGGTCAACACTCATCCTGCCTTAGACTAACAACACCAATGCTGCAAGTTGTTCATTATTTCTTCTGTCCCCTGGCGCGAGTGAAAGAGTAGGGGTAGTTTGTCTTGGCCTTCTTGGCAATGGTCCAGTTCTTTGTGTCTGAGCCTCCTTCAGACTGGGAGGCTGTCTTGCCAGTGGCACCCTTCTTCATGTCTTCGATGGGGACAGGTGTGTGAACTGTACGGGAGCTCAGGTTGCCTGGTGCAATGCGAGAGGCACGAGGCTTGGCCTCCTTCTCATGAGTGACAGGATCCACCCGGTACACCTGGATCCTGGGCATCAGGTTGCCGTCATGCGCACTCCGCCCCCGACCAGGACGAACACCTGACTTACGCACCACAGCCGGCATTGACTTGGTGTCCTGGACCATCTGTGTGCGGCTTCTCAGCAGCCGTCCTCGGCCAAAACGACCACTCGGCTGTCCAGCCTCAGAGCTAGCCTCATCTACCTTGCTCTCCGTGTTAGTGGCCGAGGGTTTTTCTGCCTGAGGGACTTTCTGATCAGGCTTATCCCCAGAAGGGGTCACTGTGTCTGTGTTGGTAGTGTTTGTGTTGTCAACATCAGCCTTCACAGCCACTTCTTTCCCTCCTTCACCAGAGCCATTGTCCACCACCACAATCTCCAGAGAAGGCATCATTGTCAGCACCACATTTTGCAGCACTCCTTGGCACTCAACGCTGGTGGCTGCATCTTTCACATCATCTTTTTCATGAGAGCTGGAATCACCTCTGTTTCTGATGGACCTCCTCCTTCTCTTCCTCGGTGGAGACTGGTTGTCCTCACTCTCATCAAGGTCCCAGGTGAATGGAGCCACACTGACCTGCTCTCGCAGCACCTTGATAGGTTCCTTCTCCGTCTTGATCAAGTCCTCCATTGCCTCCACTGCCTGACTGTCATCATTTTCTGTGGTTTCTAAGTCCTCTTTCTTACTTTCCTGAGGGAGTTCTTTATTTCCTTTCTCGGTGTCCTTCTCTCCCACCTTCTTTGAGTCTTTCTCTCTGTTATTCAAGTCTTTCTCTGTGTTTTGCGAGTCTTTCCTTGTGTTTTGCAAGTCTTTCTCTGCCTTCCTCCCAGCACCATCCTCCTCTTCCACATCCCAGCGGAAGGGCTGTTTCTTGATGGAGTCCCTCAGCACCTTCACTCCCTCCAGCTTGGTCTCACTCACTGGTGACCGCTGTGCATCCAGTACCTTATTATGATCAGGATTCAGTCCACAGGTACTCAAGAAGTTCACATAAGAGCCCTGGTATGAGGGAGGTGATGCATTCTCAGTTGCAGACTTTTCTGCATCTGGCTCTGGCTCCAGAGAGGACACTGAAGGGGAACCATCACAGGGAAGCTGCTCCTGAATGCCATTTTTAGAGGCTTTAGGACAGCCTGTGGATGCTGCAGGAGTTTCTGAGGCAGTCTCTGGAGTGGTCACCCTAGGCACAGGCAGGGCTACACTTGAGGGTGGATGAGAGGAGCTCTCCTGCTGCCCCCTGGCTGTGTCATGGTGGTTGGGCCTGCAGAGTGGCACTCGAGCACCTGCTGCCCCCGAGTTGCTTCTGGATCTGCTGGCTCGGGTCCAGGGCGTAGGGGCGCTTGTGCCTCTCTGGCGGTCCTCTCCTCTGGCAGCCCTCCCACTCTTGGGCGAGGTCACAGCCCCAACAGAGGAGCTGATCCGGCCCACTGGGGTAACTGCCGCTGTTGGGGGCCTGAGTGGTGGTCTACCTCTGGGCCTGGCAGGGGAGGTGGCCACTGCTTTGGACTCCTGCTTGCTGCTTCTCTCGCTGCTGCTTCTCTCGCTGCTGCTCCTTGGAGGAGACAACAACTCCCAAGGATTTGACTGTCTTGGGTAGTTGCCTGGAGGGCTCTGAGATGACAGCCTCCTGGTGGTGGCAGCCTTGACACCTTTCTGGGGGCTCTGCCTGCTTGCTCTGCCTTCCTGGAGCTCCTTGTATGGCGAACCTCTCCTGGGGAAAAGGGGGCAGCGCCTGCTGCGTGTGCTGATGGATGGCCTCCTGAGCGGGGACTCCCTCTTAGCTCTCCTGGGGGAACTCAGGCTGGCATCCCGAAGGCAAGGGTCTGTGGGTGTTTTGGGAGTCTTGGTCATGCAGGTGGCATCACGCAGTGCATTGTAGTACATCTGGTTAAGGACCTGGCCCTGGGTAGCCTTCTTCAGGCGTGTCTTCATGGACAGGGTACTCCTCCCATCCTCATCCTCTAGCTCCACCTTGGGCGCCTTGGCAGCTGAGCTTTGTGGTCGCTCAGATGAGCTGCTGTCACTCTCCAGGGGCCGCTTGCGAGGTCGGCCTCTGCCACGCTTTGGAGGAGGAGGAGGAGCTGTGACTTCTTCCACTTCTTCCTTCACTTCCACCTTGATGGACTCCACAAGCTGCTGAGAGGGGGATGCCTTCACACCTTCATCAGACCTGCTTGAAGGATCATTGACATCTATGACTTCTTCTGGCACTTCATCCTTTACTCTTGACTCGGCACAGGTGGTTGTGCTAATAACGTGAGCATCCTGTTCTGAGGAAGCATTGGCAGCAAAGTCATGATTAGGCATGTTGTCAGCCTGTTGTTCCTCACTGGCATCATGAGAGCTCACAGCTGTGTGCTCGGCCTCCAGGCCCACATCTGTATTTTCCAGCACAGGGTTTTGCTCTCCTGACACTGCAAGTTCCTTGGCATCAGCCAGACAGCAGTATTCCATGGCTGTTTCGGTCATCTGCTTGTTCTGAGATTCAGACTCATCAGTCACCTGCCTTTCAGCTCCATGGTACTTTTCTTCCATCAACGCCACATCTTGAAATTCCTCTTCATCTTGTGTTCCCACAGGTCCTTCAACTTCTTCCGTCAGCTCTGCAGTCTGTGAGAAAAAGCCAGGCAGTTCCACTCCAGAGTCTAGCAATGCATTAGAGCTTGTGGCATCAGGAGTCAAGATGCCATCACTGACAACTTCACATCCAGATGGAAGTGAGGTTTTGGAGAGGGTTTGACCTGGCAGGGCATCTTGGTAACTATCACTCCTGCCCACACTTTCAACAGAGTCACTGCTCTCAAGGTCAGACACATCAGGTTTCTTGTGAGTAGCTGTGATGGTTAGCATGTTTTCACTGCATGATTCTCCCTGTGTACAGTCACACTTGGTACTTCCAGATTCACACAACACTTCCCCTCGGTGCAACAAGTCAACATTGCTTTCACATTCGTTGCTAACTAGAGACACCATCTCATCAAGGACTAAAGTGACCGAGTCATGACAGGCCACTTCTTCCTCCGCATTCTGGTCTTTGGACTCAGCCACTTGGGGGCCATCTTGTCCATCTCTGGTATTCCTCTCCCAATGTGGTTCCATTTCAAGCCAGCTAGAAACTCCTCCAGGCTCGGGGGAGTTCTCCCTCTCATGTGACAACTGCTGCGAAACAACCTTGGTAACCATTTCATCCAGGAGAGCTTCTACTTCTTCACTCTCTTCTGATACACTGGCTTCATCTCTTCTTTCCCCGTCATCTGGAACAGCTGGGAGTTCATGCTCTGCATCTTCAGCAGACCCATCCAGTGAAGCTCTCTCAGCCTGCACTTGCATCTCAGAAAGGGACGGTCCATCACCAGCCTGGTAGTCCAGAGCTATGGAGTCTCCGGAATTGGAATCGTTACTCAGCATGGACAGCAGGCTGATATCGTCTGACACCCAGCTGCCCTCCACATTCTCCTGCTCCTCCCTCTCACTTTCATTCTCCACCTCCAACCCCTCAGCAGGCTCAGCATCCGAGTCCCTCAACTCACTCTGGTCATCGGATTTCTTCTCGGCATGCGGCACCATTTCTTCTTCACTCTGTTCTTCAGGCTGTTCCTCCACTTCAGCTTCCTGATTTTCTTTGGGTTTTATTTGGTCTGCATGGCTGGCAGCATTGTAGGATTCTATCTTCTTGCTAAACTCGCTTCCAGGGTAGTTGATGTCTGACAGCATGATTCGCACATCACGAGTGATGCACTCGTTCACACAGTCTTCCAGCGAGGAGGTAGCTGCAGTCTGATCGTCTTTGTTGCTTTCGCTGCTCTGCCGTGAGCCAGAGCTCCGACTGCTTCTGCTGCTGCTGGTAGCTCTGTTGCTGGGGATGGTGTCCAGCGAAAGTCTCCTCCTCTTGCTCTCTGGTTCACTGACCATCTGTTCCTGCTCCCTCCGCTGCCTCATTCTCTCTGCCTTCAACTTGGCTTTGTGCAGGAGCTTGGCTTGCTTTGCTGGGTTGAAGTCCTGTACAGTTCCATCTGCAATCTTCTCTGAGAAAGTCTTCAAGACAAGGTCTGCATGCGAAACCATGTGGTTCATCACATTGAAGAAAGTAGAATGGATGCCCTCACACATGATGCAAGTAAACTTGAAGCGGTTCCCAGTATTCTGAAACACATACGACTTGATGTGGCGGGAGCAGATGTGCTTGATGTAGGAGGGCTGGTCCTTGAACACCAGCTTGCACTGCTCACACACCTGCTTGACACCCTTCTTTTTCGCACCTCGGCCCCTCTCACCCTCCTCGCTGTCCCACTCCTCTGCAGAGCCCCTGCTGCCATCTGCACCAGAGGCTGGTGAGGCCAAGGCAGTGGCGTTGGATCCAGGAGAGGACTCCTCCTCACTTCCAGAGGTGTTGCTGTGCAGTGAGACAGAGAAGGCTTTTGATCTCTGCCTTTGAGAATCCCTGAACCTCCTACTTTGGTAGCTGTAAGAGGGCCAACGCTTGACTGCTTTCTTGGTGGAGAGTGGCTTCTTCTGCAGACAGGCCTCCCAGTGATCAGAGAAGTTCTCTTGGGAGGAGAACGACACAAAGCACAGCTTGCACTTGTAAAAGCAGGTGCCCACGGAGCTCTTCAGCACATCATACATGGGTTCTGGGAGGCCTTTTATATTTGGTGTCATTGCATCATTGGACGCTCCTTTGCACTCAGCATCCATTTCCTTCCTCTCCTCTTTCTTCTTCTTTGGCACCTTCTTCCTGACTTTCTTCTTTTTCACATCTTGCACTGCAAGGGTTTCACCCGCTCCATCCAAGCTGCTCTGCTTGTCAACTTCACCTCCTGCACACAAGAGCTGCAGGCCACTGGCATGCTCAAGATTGACTGTTCCCAGGTCACCATTGCTGATGCTCTGTGCCTGTGTGACAACATTGGTGCTAACAGTCTGCGGCTCCACAGGAGGGGCAATGGATGGTCGGGGCAGTATGGGCACATGGCTGCCAGTAAATTCCACATGAGGAGCTGGTGCTCTGCTGGCTGTGAAGATTTCTTCTTGGGGCAGGAAAGTGCTGGAGCTGGGGACAATGCTGGGACTGTACATGTGCTGAGACTGAACAAGCCAGGATGGAGGGTCACTGTTCATAGCTATGCAGTTCCCAGCTGCAGGGGCGATAGCCACAGGAACAGCCCCCGTCCCCAGGGTGGGCAGACCTCTACCCAGGGACTGAGAGTAGCTTGCTGCTGGGGTGACTCTATGTGCACTTTGAAAGGCTTCAGTCGGCTGAATAAGTCCCTGAACAACAGTAGGAATGTTTTTCTGAAATGTCAAAGTGTTGGTTTGCATGGGTGATGGCCGACTTGAGACAGGAGCTACATCAGACGTGAAGACAGAGGGGCAAGCGCTGGCAGACGTGAAGACAGAGGGGCAAGCGCTGGCAGACGTGAAGACAGAGGGGCCAGCGCTGGCAGATGTGAAGACAGAGGGGCAAGCGCTGGCAGACGTGAAGACAGAGGGGCAAGCGCTGGCAGACGTGAAGACAGAGGGGCCAGTGCTGGCAGATGTGGTTGGAAGTACAGACTGCACAGCCCCAACTCTAGAAGGCAGAATCTGCTGATTGACAGACAGCACCTGATTGTTGATTCCACTCACACTGGGTATAGAGTTGAGTGGAGACACAAGGGGCTGAGCTAGTGTGCCACTGGTGGAGAGACTAATTGGAATTATGACACTGGGATTGGAAGGGCATGGGTTCCCAGCAGTGGAAGGCAGTATTTTGGCCTCGGTTTTCTCACACGCACCTAGTGAAGATGCTTCTCCCGTCTTTGCAACTGATGCAGCCTGAAGGGTGGCTGGCACTGCTTTCTTGGGACTTGCCTGATATTCCTGTATTTTCTCTGCCCTGGCCTTCTTCGAGCGAATGGCCACACAGTTGTCCTGGTGATACTTGACATCCTTGTCTGTGTCGCACATGGCATTGCATGTCGTGCACTTAATGACCCGCGTCCCTCGGATGATCTGCTTCATGTCGTGCTGTGTGTCCTTGTTGCGTTTGTCATGGGCTCTGCATGCTTCCTTCACATGCTTCCGCAGTTGATGGAAGTTTTCCAGCAGGACTCCACAAATGATGCACTTGTAGAAGGATGTAAAGTAGGTTTTGTTGTAACGCTTGTAGCGACCATACGCAGTTCTTGTCATGTCATCGGCGTTATTTCCATCTGATGTGCTCTGCATGCTGTGAGCACCAGGGGATGAAGATGCCTCGGGGCTGCCATTCAGCTCTGCAGAGGATGGCTTCCCACTGGTGGAAGGGGAAGCTGAGGCAAGTCCCTGACTCTGAGCAGAGAGAGGCAGTGGAAGAGCTCCACAATACATTGGAAGGTTCCTGTTCCCTTGTTCGGGGCCTGGACTGGCAGAGTTGTTGGACACCAACAGGGTTTGCTTGGGTGCCATGGGCATGCCTGCTGAGATGACCTCTACTGCAAGACCCAACTCCTGCTTCCTCACTGGTTTCTTCTTTTTCTTCTTGGGCTGGCTGCGGACCACCTCTGTGTACAGCCCTCCCTCCAGCTTCAGCCCAGGTTGCAGCGACTGCAGAATCGCATCATCATTGGACTCTGCCCCACTGCCACCCAGGTCTGGTGATCTGGGAAAGGAATGCCCCTGGAACTTTCTCTGCTCTGTCTGGGGTAGCGACAGCACTCTGCCATGCAGTCCCTCTGGATATTCATAGCCAAGATCCAACATGCCATTCCCATCTGAGTAGACTGGGTAAGTGTTGGAGGTTCCTAGTGCACAAGCGTTGGGATCCACAGGGTTGACCAGCAAATCACTGCCACCATCATGACTAGAAAGCTGGGTGGAGAAATGGCTGGAAGCAAAAGTGGAGATGGCAGCCTGGCTCTGGGCCTTGGTCATGGTGGCTGTGGCAGCTTTGCTTGCTGCAGCAGACCTGGCCACTGTGGTGGGTGTGTTGTTGGCTTTCATGAGGGGACGTCTACTGTTAGCCGACGGGAATCGAGGCACACTAGGAAAGATGCCAACAGGGTTGTTGGAAACCTGGACACATGGAGTGTAGGCCATGTTCACATTGCCTTCTGGCATGAAGATGTTTCCATCAGAGGACGGTGTGACAGCAATGATGAGTTGCTGCTTGACCTGGGTGCTGGCAATGAACACCTGTGATCCTGCAGGCAGCCCCGCCACCGTTTCCTGGGCCAGGCGGAGAATGTCATCCGCCACTAACCCTGCGGATGCCTGAGCAATGGCACTCTGGGAAGCTCTGCAATCTCCAGAGCCCACAGTCATGTCAGCCAGTCCCTGCACCAGGGTAGAGGTGGAGGTTGTGACGTTGGTTCCAGATGATGGTGCCATAGAGTAGCTGGGCATCTGCTGCTGGCTAATCATCAAGCCAGCCATGCTGCAGGAACGAGGAAGGAGTCTGGGCAAGTTCTCCCCACTGTTCTGCAGCTGGGGCAGGGGCAGCTGGAAGTTGGCCACGGTTGAGGGCAGGGAAACCTGGACCATCACCTTCTGTGGCAGGGAAGGAGCGCTGCCATGGGCCGCAATGGGAACGCTGGATGCCGAGGACGCCACTACAGCCCTGTCAAACACTCCATGAGGCAGGGCAGACAATGATGAAGCTGGGCTGCTCTGGGAGGAGAGCTCCTCAACCGATGCCTGCTGAGAGAGGGATCCAGGGCTGGCAGTGGGGTCAAACATCTCCTCAACCAGCTCTCCACTGTCCTGGCTGTCCTGGCTGGATGTCTCCAGGATGCTGCTTGAGTCCAGATCTGTGTCCTCAGAGGATGGTGTGGAGGACTGCAGGGCGCGCTGCTTGGCCAGTGCCTGCTTCTCAAACAGGTACTTCTCACACACAGAGCGCAGCAGGTCCCAGCTGCTCTCTGGATTAAGGAAGCTTGGCCGCAGTACCTCCAGCAGACGCTCCACCTCGTACAGGCTGGCAATGCTGATGATGCCCTGGTCCCGGGATGTTGTGTCGTTGATGTTCTCCAGGTTCTGGGTTTCTGACTCCGGGAAGATGGAAACATGGGCTCCCTTCCAGCATCGCTCCACTGCATGCAGCAGCATCTGGGTGGGGTGCAGGGAAAAGGCGGTCAGGTAGCAAGCCTTGGCTGTCTTGGTGTGGATGTCGGCATAGATCTCCCCAAGCTTCCGGCAGGTGCCTGAGATGATGATCAGCTGTGAGTTCAGATCATCCTGGTCCCCTTCCTTGCCCAGTTTCTCAAGAACCTGCTTGTCCAGGTTGACGCCGAATCGGAACAGGTCTGTGTATAGCTGGGCCAGCTCATCTCCTCGCTGGAGAACAGAGATACACCGCAGAGTTAATGCAAATATTCTCTAAACACCATACTGAAAATGAACAAAGAGTGATAGCACAGGGCTCTGCATAACATATACACTGTGTAAACACTGAACCGTGGTGGTGGTGAAAAAAGAAAAACAGAAGACTACTGAAAAAAGATCATCAAGTAGAAGATTACAAAGTGCTCCTATTTTTATTTAATTATCATCATAGCACAATTATCTCAAAACAAGAAGGGCAAAGCCCATACGACTCACATGGTTGACCTAGACCTTTATATGACCTTGACCTTCATGTGACCTTCAAGGTCAAGGTCAAACAACTAAACCTACCAATGACATCATACACAAAGAAATGCTTTACACATTTTTCCTACCAAAATACATGTGACCTTGACCCAAGGTCATCCAAGGTCATGCAACACAAAGCTGTTAATTCAAGACATAGGAAGCACAATGGTGCTTATTGGCACTTTCTACCATGAGATATAGTCACTTTTAGTGGTTCACTACCCCATTTTGGTCACATTTCATAAGGGTCAAAGTGACCTTGACCTTGATGATATGTGAACAAATGTGTCTCATGATGAAAGTATAACATGTGCCCCACATAATTATTAAGTTTGAAACAGTTATCTTCCATAGTTCAGGGTCAAGGTCACTTCAAAATATGTATACAATCCAACTTTGAAGAGCTCCTGTGACCTTGACCTTGAAGCAAGGTCAACCAAACTGGTATCAATAGATAGGGCTTGCTTTGAACTATATACCACTTGTAGCTAAGGTCGCCATTCTCAATAACGTGGGAGAAAATTGGGAAAATGTGAAAAATGACTGTTTTTGAGACCACATTTATGGCTCCTGTGACCTTGACCTTGAAGCAAGGTCAAGTCACTATGTATGTTTTTTGAGGCCTTGTCATCATACACCATCATGCCACATTTGGTGTTGATAGACTTAATAGTCTCCGAGAAAAATCCAACGTTTAAGTTTTTTACGCCCGGACGGACGGACGGACGGACGACACGGCTGAGTACATAGACTCACTTTTGCTTCGCATGTGAGTCAACAATTATGAACGGGTTCCATTTTCACATTTTGTTTTCTCACATTCAAGACTTTTTGTTTTACATTACTCAACCTGGCCAGACAAGGGAGCCACACATGCACATTTGCTGACAATCAATTTATGAATCTGAAGAAATTTAAACTAATTTCTATGTTTTCTTGACATACTTACCAGTAGACAACTCATAGGTATATGACCTTTCACCTCGAAAAAAGATTTGCATAAATCTTCCCCACCCACGTGGCCACCCCATAAGCCAATGAAGTGGCTTCATCCATAGCGTCATAGCCAGTGAAAGGGAGGCAACTCTCACCATTTCCCGCGCATGCGCTCAGATACCAGGGATCTGGCCACGTGGCCTCACTTTCGACAACACACCGAGACTGGTGAAGATGCACAAAAAATGGGGAGGAGGGTGGGAAAAATAATGTTGTCTACTGGTAAGTATGTCAAGAAAACATAGAAATTAGTTTAAATTTCTTAAAGTTTTCTATCCATACTGACCAGTAGACAACTCATAGGTATGATTACCCCAGCGGGAGGCGGGTGTGCATCCACGCAACAGAACGGGCGACTAATCACCACTCAAAGGCGAACAGCCGAACCCGCCACAACCAACTTGTGACGCCAAAGGTGTCATCCAGACGACGGACGCGAACGTCACGCAGTTAGTGATGCGTGAAAACGCAGTCACTGCGCCAGAACGCCGCCCTCATGAGATGAGCCAGCGATACATTCTTGGCAAAAGCCACAGAGGTCGCCACTTGCGAATCCCATGAGTCCTGGAAGCACCAACCGAAGGCAGCCGGTTCGCATTCCTATACGCCTCCGTGATCAAAAGACGAATCCAGGAGGAAATGGAAGTCTTCGATATCCGCCGTGACCAATTTTCAAGGGAAGAAAAAAGCCTACGTCGGCGAAAACGACGAGACTGAGTCCTGGCCAAGTAAACTTCAGTGCACGGACCGGACAGTTGACACAATCAGGCTCGTACGGATCGACGATAGAGTAGAGACTCTTAATCTCAATACTCTGACAGTCGGAAAGAGCACTCTGATTCTTGCAACGAAACTCCGGAACGAAGAAAAAGGGAGCATCACGCGAAGAAAAGCCAGCGCACCTAGCCAAAGCTAGAGCCAAGAATGGAACCTAACCGGACGGAAACCGGTGGAACCATACATGGCAAGCGCACAAACGGAGAAGGAACAGAAATCGAAAAACAAACACCAAGTGCCGTAAGATTTCCGCCAACCCCGATGTTCGTAGACCCCGCCTGAACCGCGATCCGTCGATCGCACAGGCGACCGCCGAGAATGCAAGGCTGTCCGAAAATGGAAACGCGCGTAACCCCAGCGCGAACATCATCAACGCTCGACCCGTACAGCGACCCTGGTACCACCCAGCCACCGCTCGATCGTGTCTAATTCCCGACCGGGAGAGGCACGATCGAGCGATAGAGCAGGCATCGAGGCAAACTGACGGTGAAAACGATGCACATCCGAAGCGGATATACCTCGCTCGAGAGCAATCGTCGGATGCGCCTCTACCACCAGAGAAGCGTCAACATCCGATGTGGCTGGATAGAACGCACCACCCACATCAGACTGGGACGCGTAGCCGATGCATGAGGAGGGAGAGGGCCGAAACCATTCTAGTAAACTAGAGATTTCGCCTACCGGCGAAAGTATCTCTAGCACTGTTGACATCACGTGATGGAAGGTTTTCGGCCAATTTATGCAAGCGGAGGTCACACGAGAGGCTTGTGGGATAGCCGATGTGCTCCCTGACATACGCCGTTAAAGTAGTTCTAAGACTATTTCGCACAAAACTCTTAACTTACTCTTGTTGAGACAACAAACAAGCGTTTATTCGATACAATAAAATGTTTGTGTTGAAATGGAAACAAGTTTTTTACCTCTGAATGATTTTTGTAAAAAGTGGAGAGAAAAATAGTATCACAACGAACTATTTTTGGCGCAAGGCTGTAATGCCAAGGGTCAAGCCTATTACGCATTCATTGCGAACTGTGCCAGAGTCAATACTACTGACTCGGGTTTACAGAATGGGCCGAAACACGACGCCCGGAACCGACCGATGCCCCGTGACCCCGTGTAAGGAAAAACACGGGAGGCGGCAAAGGACGAGCTCCGGAAGGCAGCCGGTCGGATTGCCATCGCAAACGCCCAGAGTCTGCAGACCCATGGGCGCGACGATCAGAACCCCGTACCGGACAGAGCGATCGCGAATCAGAGTCGGACAAATCACGACGGAGATAGAGTCGAGACTCAACGCGCCGCCAACGCAGAGAATCCCGATAAGCACGAACGGGAGAATCCGAGACAGAGAGAAGATCGCGATCTGACATGCGATCGACCGATCCCCGTAGACCGGAGATAGTACACTGATCGAAAACGCAAATCAAGCGATCGTCAGGCACGTATCGCCAAGGGCGAGAATCTCACGTCACAACAAGTGATCGCTGAGACGCCATTATCCACTGAGCGGGACAGAACGCCCCAAACACAAGGCAGCATGCCGATCGAGCCAACGGGGCATAGCCTCCGTGCCATCGAACGCAACGTTCTGCCGGCACCGTGACCGACGCCTGGACGGCACGATGCACGGAACGGGAGAATCAGAGCCAAAGTGAAGATCGCGAGCTGACATGCGATCGACCGACCCCCGAGGCCTGAGACAGTGTGCTGATCGAAACGCAAACACAAGCGAACGGTAGGCACACACCGCCGATGGCGAGAAGCTCGCGGAAAACACGCGATCGCGGAGACGCCAATGACGCAGGCTGATCAACTGTCCGGAAAAACTTCGGAGCGATCAATCAGCACCGCGCGTCCTGGAAAGAGACGCCCATCAACAGCTCGAGCGTGTCGAGCAACCGACAAGGACGAGCACGATCGAGCAATAGATCAGGCAAGCGTCGTGAAAGCATTCGAGGACGCTGGGCAGACCGCCAAGACTAAACCTCTGCGCGGTCGACAGCAACACCTCGCCGGACGCGCTGATCGTCACGATCCACTGATCGAGGAACAGAACGCCCGGAAAACCAAGCAGCATGTTGATCGAGCCAACGGGGCATCGCCACCGGGAATCGATCGCAACGCTCTGCCGGTACTGTGACCGACGCCTGGACGGCACGACGTACGGAACGGGAGAATCAGAGTCAAAGGGAAGATCGCGATCCGACAAGCGATCTACCGACCCCCTAGACCTGAGACAGAGTGCAGATCGAAAAGCAAAAGCAAGCGATCGTCAGGCACACACTGCCGAGGGCGAGAAACCCGCGCAAAAACACGTGCTCGCGGAGACGCCAAGGACTGGGGGCGATCATCAGCACCGCGCGTGCCGTGAATGGACCCCCGCCCAACACCATCTACCGCTCGATCGTGTCGAGACTCCCGATAAGGATGATCACGATCGAGTAATAGACCAGGCAATCGTCGTGAAGACAAAAGCGGCCGCTGATCAGACCGCCAAGCCAAAGACTGTGCGCGGTCGATAGCAACGCCACACCGTTCGCGCTGATCGCCACGATCGCCAGATCGAGTGACAGAACGCCCGTAAGACAAAGCAGCCTGCTGATCGAACCAACCGGGCAAAGACGCCGTGGAATCGATGGCAACGCTCTGCCTGTCACGATGTGCGGAACGATCGGCGGATCGTCCGACAGCCAAGGCAGCATGTAGATCGAACCAGACGGGCATATCCTCTGTGCGGTCGATCGCAACGCATCGCCTATATCTGGACCCTCTCCCAGCACGATCGATTGAACGATCCTCTGATCGCCAGTGACCCAAGGCAGCGTGCTGATGGGATCGTGCGGCCGAAGCCTCGCGTTGATCGATAGCAACGTCGTGCCGATATCGCGACGCGTGTCGGATAAGATCGATTGGACGACCCGGAGAAGGCCAGGAAACCGAGGCAACCTGCGGAGCAGATCGCAAGGTTAGAGCCCCCGTGCGATCGAGAGCCGTGGACGGAAACGATCGGCTGAACGTCCGAACCCAAGGCATCTGATCGCCAGTGACCCAAGGCAGCGTGCTGATCGAATCGAGCGGCCGAAGCCTCGCTTTGATCGATAGCAACGCTTTGCCGAGATCGCGACTGTGTCGGATATGATCGACTGGGCGACCATGAGAAGGCCAGGAAGCCGAGGACGGAACGATCGGCTGATCGTCCGAACCAAGGCAGCATGCGGATCGAACCAGACGGGCAGAGCCTCCGTGCGGTCGATCGCAACACATCGCCCGTATCCCGACCCCTTCCCATCACGATCGATCAAGTGATCATCGGATGGCCAGTAACCCAAGGCAGCGTGCTGAACGGATCGTGCGGCCGCAGCCTAGCGTTGATCGATAGCGACGCTCTGCCTATATCGCGACGCGTGTCGGATAGGATAGACTGGACGATGAACGGAACGATCGGCTGATCGTCCGAAAACGAAGGCAGCATGCGGATCGAACCAGACGGGCAGAGCCTCCGTGCGGTCGATCGCAACACATCGCCCGTATCCCGACCCCCTCCCATCACGATCGATCAAGTGATCATCGGATCGCCAGTAACCCAAGGCAGCGTGCTGAACGAAACGTGCGGCCGCAGCCTAGCGTCGATCGATAGCAACGTTTTGCCTATATCACGACGCGTGTCGGATATGATCTACTGGGCGACCATGGGAAGGCCAGGAAACCGAGGCCACATGCGGATCAGATCGCACGGGCAGAGCTCCCGTGCGATCGATAGCTGCGCCCATCCCACCGAGGGACTCGTCACCGCCGCGACTTACCTCCGAAGGAGAAACCGAATGGTGCGAAGCCACACTCTGGGAAGCTGAAAGAAAGGCAGCCGCAGACAAATTCACCAAACATGCAGCAGCCGCCTGGGGACCCAGAACTGGCTCCGAAAAACTCCGCCGGAGCCAGCCGCCCTAGACAGAGTGTCCGATGAGGAAGAGATGTCGAGAGAAGGAACTTTTTCCGACACCTCCACCCCCATACACGCTGAGGAAGAGGCCGAACGAGTTAACTCGAACCCGACCTCGACCTCTTACCTGTTGAAGAGGAAGGAGGAATAGACAAACCACCCTTCCCCTTCGAAACAGAGCCGCGCTCGCGTACCCGCACTTCCTCCGTACCCTGAAGCGGGTGCGGAAGGCGCGCCGCCATGATGCCAAAATGGCGAACAAAATGGCGGGCGGCCCAGCGTCAAAACGACGCAAGCCGTAGCAAGAACGCGCACGCAGCACCACACGTTGCAACCAGCGAAACACGCCCACAACGTACCTAGCCGAAGCTAGCAACAACAGACAACAAATATAACTGAACCGAACCGTGCACTGAGGCAACCGGCGGGAACAGAATTTGAAGCAAAACGAATTAAACAGAAATTCGAAACAACGGCGAGGGCCGCAGAAGTATGTGTACTTCCCCACAGCCAACGTCGCCACGGCCGACAGCAAATCCTAGAAAGTCCGCACACAAGTGAAGACTGGAGGAAAACCAAAGTACATCCATGCACTCCAGTCGAAAAGTCGAAAGTGAGGCCACGTGGCCAGATCCCTGGTATCTGAGCGCATGCGCGGGAAATGGTGAGAGTTGCCTCCCTTTCACTGGCTATGACGCTATGGATGAAGCCACTTCATTGGCTTATGGGGTGGCCACGTGGGTGGGGAAGATTTATGCAAATCTTTTTTCGAGGTGAAAGGTCATATACCTATGAGTTGTCTACTGGTCAGTATGGATAGAAAACCTGAACATGTTAATGTCAGGAAGTACCAGCAGCCTCTAATCAGCCTTACGGGAAAGTGACTACAGGATATAACAATAGCACGCAGTTCATGGTCATTTTCTCAGTTGTTTGACAATGAATGAACTTGTTGTAGCTATGACAATAAAAACAGTTCCTTCTTCTATCAGATTGTGTGCTTGTCTACTTTACCTCCGTTTCTTTTCAATACATAAAAATCAATGGAGTCTATACATGCCATAACCTAAACACCATAGTTGTCGGCTATATGTGATAGCTGCACAAATTTCATTTTTATATTTGATAAATTGATATCTTGTTGCTGTTTTAACCATGACACAAGTAATAATCTTTATTCACAGCAACATTTTTGACTCACATGCACAGCAAAAGTGAGTCTATGTACTGAGCCGTGTCGTCCGTCCGGGCGGGCGGGCGTCCGTCCGTCCGTCCGTCCGGGCGTAAAAAACTTAAACGTTGGATTTTTCTCGGAGACTATTAAGTCTATCAACACCAAATGTGGCATGATGGTGTATGATGACAAGGCCTCAAAAAACATACATGGTGACTTGACCTTGCTTCAAGGTCAAGGTCACAGGAGCCATAAATGTGGTCTCAAAAACAGTCATTTTTCACATTTTCCCAATTTTCTCCCACGTTATTGAGAATGGCGACCTTAGCTACAAGTGGTATATAGGTCAAAGCAAGCCCTATCTTTTGATACCAGTTTGGTTGACCTTGCTTCAAGGTCAAGGTCACAGGAGCTCTTCAAAGTTGGATTGTATACATATTTTGAAGTGACCTTGACCCTGAACTATGGAAGATAACTGTTTCAAACTTAATAATTATGTGGGGCACATGTTATACTTTCATCATGAGACACATTTGGTCACATATCATCAAGGTCAAGGTCACTTTGACCCTTATGAAATGTGACCAAAATGGGGTAGTGAACCACTAAAAGTGACTATATCTCATGGTAGAAAGTGCCAATAAGCACCATTGTGCTTCCTATGTCTTGAATTAACAGCTTTGTGTTGCATGACCTTGGATGACCTTGACCTTGGGTCAAGGTCACATGTATTTTGGTAGGAAAAATGTGTAAAGCATTTCTTTGTGTATGATGTCATTGGTAAGTTTAGTTGTTTGACCTTGAAGGTCACCTGAAGGTCAAGGTCATATAAAGGTCAAGGTCAAGCATGTGAGTCGTATGGGCTTTGCCCTTCTTGTTTTGGTTTATATTTAGCTATTCAAACTTAGGACTTATCTACAAAATGTAATGACAATCCTTACTGCAGTTAGTGAGATATGGAAAAAAGTTTGTCTCAGTATCAAACTGTTTTTCATAGGTTCCATTAATTTGTCTTAAACTTAGATCTACATTTTTTCAGATTTTCTGCAAATTGTATGCATTGCTGTTAATTTCTTATAAGTACCTGGAAAATGTCATGATGGTCTGTCAAGTTGTTTCTGAGATTTGAATGTTTTGTCATTATTACTCCTCTGACACTTTTTTCCACCTGCAAAATTGAAGTTTTTCTCCATTTTGATGCTGTGTGTGACATAAAAAGTATCAGATTTTGGCTATTTTTAAAAAAAGCATAAGTTTACGAGTGTATGATAAACTGGGTAAGAAAAATCATTTTGAATTCTGTTCCTTTATTTTCCTACAGCTCTGGAACCTTTTATATATTCATTTTGGTGCAGTTTTGAGTCTGTTAATTGTGCTTTTTTTAAATTCTATTTTTAACATAGCATTACAAACTCAATCATTCTGATGGTAATATTTCTACATATGGTGATTTTCAATCACACACAGATTTGAAGCATTAGTTTTTGAAAATTGTTTTTTGACTTTGGTATATTTTATGGGCTCTTGAAAATGGAGAACAAGAAGGGCAAAGCCTATACGACTCACATGCTTGACCTTGACCTTTACATTACCTTGACCTTTAGGTGACCTTCAAGGTCAAGGCCAATCAACTACACCTAGCAATGACATCATACACTAAACTAAAACCCTGGTCACACAGCACTTTACGTCTTAATCACGTCCAAAAGACGTACAAAATCTGGTGGACGTGGTCGTACGTGGTGATTTTTTTTATCAATTTTGGTTTGGCCATGCTTTGTACGGGTTATGGTCGTCGACGGCTGTTCCACTGCTGAAGCACTGCCTAAGCACGACTAACCACGTCAAGCCACGTGTAAGCCTAGAAAAAACCGTGACGTCATCGCGTCTGGAGTACTGGCGTTATACAGAAGTGATTAGGCAGTGATCAATCGTATTTAGAACGTGCTCGAGACGTATTTAGAACGTGTTCGAGACGTTATAGAACGTGACAGACCGCTAAACTTTCGCGTCTTACCGCGTCTCCTCACGTTTTAATCACTGCCGGAACACGGATTATCACGTGTGTTTCACGTGTGTTGCACGTCTTTACCACGTGTGCTACCCGTGGTTGTGCGCGGGATAAAGTTTTGAGCAGTTCAAAACTTTTTTCCGCGTCCGATGACGTTCCGATTTCTCCCCGCGTCCTGCCACGTCTATAAATCGACCGTAGCTCGTCTTAAACTCGACATTAACACAAACAACATCGTCTACTTCACGGGTGACCACTTTTTGTCGTCGTTTGGACGTGATTAAGACGTAAAGTGCTGTGTGACCAGGGCATAAGGAATGCTTTACACATTTTTCCTACCAAAATACATGTGGCCTTGACCCAAGGTCAAGGACATTCAAGGTCATGCAACACAAAGCTGTTAATTCAAGACATAGGAAGCACAATGGTGCTTATTGGCACTTTCTACCATGAGATATGGTCACTTTTAGTGGTTCACTACCCCATTTTGGTCACATTTCATTAGGGTCAAAGTGACCTTGACCTTGATGATATGTGACCAAATGTGTCTCATGATGAAAGTATAACATGTGCCCCACATAATTATTAAGTTTGAAACAGTTATCTTCCATAGTTCAGGTTCAAGGTCACTTCAAAATATGTATACAATCCAACTTTGAAGAGCTCCTGTGACCTTGACCTTGAAGCAAGGTCAACCAAACTGGTATCAAAAAATAGGGCTTACTTTGCCCTATATACCATGTATAGGTGAGGTATCCAATCTCAAAAACTTCAGAGAAAATTGAGAAAATGTGAAAAATGGCTGTTTTTTAGACAACATGTATGGCTCCTGTGACCTTGACCTTGAAGCAAGGTCAAGTCACTATGTATGTTTTTTGATGCCTTGTCATCATACACCATCATGCCAAATTGGGTGCTGATAGACTTAATAGTCTCCGAGAAAAATCCAACGTTTAAGTTTTTTACGCCCGGACGGACGGACGACACGGGTGAGTACATAGACTCACTTTTGCTTCACATGTGAGTCAAAAACTGAATGAGCTAGACTGGCCATAAACTAATTAGGGTAGACACGTAATTTGTGTTATGTTCTGCTTGTATTTATGTACAGTTTCTTGGAAATATACGTTCCAGCATTCATTTTAAATTTAAAACGTAGCTGCCGGAACCTCATGACAGCAATAGAGGGCAAGCAGCAAGTGCACCTTAACATAAATAAGACAATGAAAAAAACAAAACACATCTGACTACACCCTCCTACCTCCCACACAACACCCAACACCCCTCTTGCAGAGGGAAACCAAACAAACTAAAACACCCCCCACCCCCCCAAAAAAAAGAGAATAAATGAATGAATGAATGAATGAATTATCTATCTATGGCGTTGCTTCGCGAACGAAGATGAGACGATGCTGCTGTTCACATCCATAATAAATAAATAAATAAATAAATAAATAAATAAATAAATAAATAAATAAATAAATAAATTTTAAACAAACGTTTAAAAAAATTAACTATAAAAAACTAGCCCCTTGAATCCTTCATTTGAATACACTT
>JAWQFJ010027762.1:222500-233307 GCA_034096865.1 Theodoxus fluviatilis | reverse complement strand
ATCTCTGGAAACTTCTGTCTGGGTAGCGAGCAGCATATCTCTTCTTAACAGGTTGAAGTTAGTCAGAGACTGTGAAGACAGGACCAATAAGTGATTTGCGGCCTCCTGCAAGGCCTGGTTTGCTTGGTAGAAATTTTCCATCTGCTGCTCAGAGGAAAAGCCTTCTTCCAGCACGGACTGCTGTGCTTGAGCAAGCATGTAGGCATAGGAGGAGACATGAAACTGATTCAAGGCTGCAGATTCCATCGTGCGCAAAGACTTGTCTGTAAGCTCCAACTTGAGGTGGGCGTTTGGAGCAAGCGTGAAAGGGTCATAACTACGAGAGCCAGCAGACCAAAGAGGAAAATCTGGGACATAGCTTTTCAGCCAAAACTCCAACGCAGCGGCGGTAATCAGTCCGGAATTAGAAGACATATTTCCTTGTTGGACTGCCAAGGAAAATTGCTCCTGAAGGTCAGCAGCTTGCTTGGGGACGGGGTGGAAAGAGGTGGAAGCTTCTCTCGCACTGGGTGCGCCTATCTTCCTGATGCTACCCTCTGGTTGCGCAGCGAACTCTTCGGTAGTAGTCGAAGCGAGAATAAAATTCCACCCACCTCTGACAAGAGCGGAACACCCCGCCGAACCTTCGCCTGTCTTTTCGCCCTCCTCCTCCTGATGAAGGTGGTCCCTCTTTACCACTTGTGAAGGTAGAAAGACTCTTCTCGACTCATGCAAGCCACGTGGAGCGCCATAACTATGTTCGTCCGACGACTGAGATGTGGAATGCACATGGCGACTGCGAGAGCGAAAACGAGGCTCCTCACTAACGCGTCGTCTGCTATGTCTAGCAGGGGAAGTGGGCCGATAACGTTCTCGATAGCGGCTCCTTCCAGCTGAACGTTCTTCATCAGAACTCCGTTCGTCAGCCCTGTAGCGGTGTCTCTTCCCCATATTTCTTCGTAGTTCTCTTCCGACTTGTGTTGACCTTCAAGCTAAGAAGTGAACTGACGTATTGCCCTGAGCGCACGGGCTTATAAGGAGTAAGGGGAGAGCACTGCGCGGGAATTTGTGCTTATCTGGGGGGGCCCACATCAGCTCCCTTTGCTGTCGACTAAGTTAAGATTAGGCAAACAGTGACTCATGTTAATCAGAGTAAAAACCAAACAGCATAAAAAAACAAACACGGGTAAAGTTTAAATCTTAGGAACAACATATGGCTAGAGGAGACTGATGCCCCCTCATCAGCTGGAGCCCTCAGCTGCAGAGATTTTGGGGCCTGATCCAGTAGCTCAGCCAGGGGCAGCCCAAAGCAGCCAGTCTGGCCACCAGAGGGTAATGGATCTATGGTCAGACATCTTAAAATCTTGCATCATGACTGACAAATTTTGAGTGTGAAATTTATTAATATACTTGGATGATCTGCCACAAACACAACACAACCGGTCAAATAAGCAAACTGCCCAGAGAAATATCTCATAAAGTAGTGCTGTTGAATTGCATCTGCTAGAGTGTGTAGCAGAAGATTTTTCAGTGTAAAATCTACATCACAGTTATGTTACACACAGCATCCACCACATTTGCAGCCTGAATGCAAGTGCATGGCCAGATTATTTTTTAAAAACCAAGTCTGAAACCAAACAAAGTCTCAATCCCCCAAAATTCACGTTTGAAACCACATGTACAGCAGCCTGACCAATTAGCTCTCTGTCAGCAGTTATCTGAAGGGTCTTTGCCTATGAGTTGTTCTGGATGGGGTGCTCTATTAAAGTTTCTTATAACCAGCTATTTTTTTATCTTAGGCAAAGAAACATTGCATCAGGAGGTTGTACATATGTCCAAGAAACACCATGAGCAGTGGGATTTGACGAAAGAAAGGTTTGTGCATGTTAGAGTAATAAATAATGTAAAATTGCTGTCAAAATGGTGGCCAAAAAGTGAAACAGCTGACCCAACACGCTCCACAAACTATCTACAGCAAAGTATGCCATTGGTGTTTAACAATTCTGCTGTGAATCTGTTAATTAAAGTTTTATTTAGCTTTTCCCAGCAAAAAAACTGTGATGTCACAATAACTGTACATGAAAATCGAAATCAAAGACACGGTAATGCACGCTTCATGCGAGGTCACAAGTGGACTTGATTTTTTCACAAGCCGCTTCCTCCCGAACGCATTCAACACACACTGCTAGGTTTTAAAATCGAAAGTACTGATTCAATAGATCAAACTCATACAGAAAAACATTAGCATTTTGTGTGAGATGTAAAAAAAAAATATTCTTCTTCAATAAAGTCACAGATGAAGCGTGCGTTACCTTGATTTTAAATCTAAAACTGCGAACGTGAATCCATCGTCTGTTTAAAAAAAAGTACTACTGCTGCTGCTTTTTTGGTTTCATTCTCTGATACTGTAATGACTAAGCTGTCCGAAAATGACATTAAGAATTGCTAAAGTGAATGTTTAAAATTTAGTCCATTTTCCTAGTTTTTGTCACGAACTCGGGAGAATAACTCCTATGAATTAAACAGCACTGCTATTCCCACCATGTGCTGAAAGATGTTCACTTCCAGTCACCTTTGGAACAAAAATTATTTCATATATGTGACCATGCATGACAAAACATGCCTAAAATCAAGACAAAATGACAAATTTAAATGTTTCATGCACAGTATCATTTATTCATTCATGCCTATTCCAGAGGAAATCTTCTGGTTTGGGTGTTGTTTTTTTTACAGTGATGTAAAGCTCGGGAAAGCAAATATCTGATAGTGTACTGATAACTTTTCTCAGCATTTACTCGAAAATCGTTTGGTTGACTATAACCTTGTTTCTCCTGCACAGTCACATATCCTTTCTAGACATCCTGCAACTCTCACATGTATATTCCAATTTGTTACTCAGAGATCACTAAACTCCTACTCCCAAAAACACATAGAAAACACCAATGCTGGCAAGCCACAGTCATGTCACAATATAGGTCACTCTACCTTGGTATCACCAAAAAGAGGGGTGAAAAATCCTAATCATGAAAGGTTACCAATGGACACTTTACCTGGTTGATGAGGTCAATCATTGTGGACAGAGTGAGTGCAGCCTCCTTCTTCTCTGAGGGCAGACTAAAAGAGTAAAGAACCATTACAAAGCAGTGAATAATGACATTTACTTGTGAGATCCACTATCCTTCATATTCCCAGAAGGTGTGGCAACCTGTAAACATTGATGGAGGCTTCTTTCATGATACATCTACATTTGTGCGTCAGATGTATGAGCTCAGCTATATAAGGCAAATCAAATCTGGCATTATACCAGGGCTGCCTACCCTCCTTTTTCGATTTCAGTATTATCAAGTTCCAATTTCCGTATTTCAGTTCCGATTTCAGTATTAAACCGTGCGACAGTGCAAGAAAACAAAGCAACTTTAATCATTAACCAGGGACCAAAAGATAAAACAAAACATACCTGATTTTATGTACACTATATACAATAGTTCTGCAGCTTGTTTACTGTGACAAAGACTGGTAGTAGGCACTTTTCAGGCCTTTCAGGTCTTTGACACTGTAGTTTCTGTCAAGGGCTTGTCCAGGCCTGGACTTGGCTACCACCAAGGCCTCCAAGGTGTCGGATCCCATGCTGCCTCTGAAGTGTGTTTTGTTCTTTCTCACGACTGGGAAAATGCGCTCACAGTGAGCTGATGAGTGAGGGATTGTCATTATGGCAAGCATAACCATGGGGAGGTGTGGGAAGAGGAGGTCTTCCCCTACACCTACACTCAGTTTGTCCAATGCTGCCATTGGGAGGTTCAGTTCTACTGTCAAGTCTACCATCATCGCCTCAGCTCGAATTACGTCGATGTCGATTTGGGACACTTTCGAAGGAGGCGGTGTAAAATATTCACTGATAGGTTTTTGCGCTGCTGCGACCTTCTTCTCATTTTTCTTCACATGCTTTGGGCCTTCAACATGCCTTTCGATATCGTTGGCGCCACCACTGGAGATGCTGAACTGGTTATCACAAGTCGTACATTTGACAGTGGAGTCAGTGGTGCCGCGGACTATAAAAACTGCTGGCGCTGAACCTCCAGGTTTTGGCATATTAAAAAATAAATTTAAAAAAGATCGGGTTCGAACCCACAACCTCTTGAGAAAAGCTCTCTTCTCTCTCTCTCTCCCCCCCCCCTGTACACCGCTCCTCTCCTGTGGCTGGCATTGTTCTGTCAGCTTTGATCACGTCAGGCATTTCACCATTCCGTCAACTAAACAGCCCTCGCCATTCCATCAATTGACATCGAGTTAAAAAACCATGTTCTCTTCAAGCCTCGATTCTGAAAATTTGATACATTCAATCGAACCTAACTTCCAGTTAGTGTGCAAAATTTCAAGGAAATCCGTCCAGTAGTTTTTGAGATATCAGCCGTGGAGTCGGGACAGACACACACACACACAGACAGATAAAGTCTGTAGGACCTCCAGTAAACCTGGAGGGATAAATGGATACTTCTCCGTGTACGCTGGAATGTAGACCTGCGACCTCCGCTGTTTATTCGATAATTCAGAAACACAATCGCTTGGCTTTCGTTTTGACGCCATTGTTGCACATGAACACTGCACATACCGGCACGCTCCGGAAAAACACTTCGTGCGTTGCGCTTGCGCACTGTACGAAAATGACGTCACTCTGCAATTTTCGGAAATATTTTCGCGCGCTGTGCCTGCGCATTACAGAACAAACCCATTCGGCAATCATCGGTAGACTGCTTCGGAAAACGATTCGCGCACAGCCACAGGCCAACGATTTTGGAAATTATTTTATTATAGTTTTTATTTTGATATTTCCGGAACGCAAAATAAACTCCCGTATTTTCCGGAACGCTCGCCGATTTTTTTTTAATTTCCGGACAAAATACGGAATTTCCGTACGGGTAGGCAGGCCTGTTATACACTGACCTACTGAGGCAGGCCCCAAAAGCCCAGAAGAAAGGGGTTCCAGCTCTGACCGTATTTTACACTAAAATTTCTTGATGGAGTGACATTGGAACTCAGAGCACAGATTGTGGATGCCTAAGACATTCAACAGTTAAGTTTCTCCCCTGCATGGTGCCTAAAGGTGGGCAAGTAGAAATTCCCATTATCTGCGAGTGTCAAGAACCGACCAGATTGGTTGTCTTGCCGCTCTGAGATTGCTAGAACCAACCTGGCCAGTTCTGTACTAAAGGGGTGCATTTTACTCCATATGCTGCTCTGTATTCAGTTTTTATGTTTGATATTGAGATATTATCCTTTAGTAGTAAAAAGCCATGAACCCACAGCGGTCTAATCGGACACAGAGTTATTTTTATGGAATTTGTCATCCTAGAATGTGGTCAAAATGGATGCAATGTCTACACAACGAAGCGAGAGCCTCTTCCATTCAATTCCATCACGTTACCTAACAATCTCTACTGATGAAAAACCAATTCTGATTGGTCCACTAAGATAGTTCAGCCAATGGTAGAGAGCCATTTATACTGGACATGTGGAAGTAAGCATGGCAGACAATGCAAGCCCAGGTGGCAGCAAGGTCAAGTCACTATGTATGTTTTTTGAGGCCTTGTCATCATACACCATCATGCCACATTTGGTATTGATAGACTTAATAGTCTCAGAGAAAAATCCAACGTTAAAGTTTGTACGGACGCACGGACGCCCGAACGGATGAAACGGGTGAGTACATAGACTCACTTTTGCTTTGCATGTGAGTCAAAAATTAAAGAAAAGTAAATGAACGTTTTGATTGTTTGGTGTGTGTGCCGTATTGTTGATCGAAACCAGTGTTTTCCCACAGCTAGCACTGCAGATACAAGGGAGGTAACTCAGTCAATATAATAGTTTATTTTCATGAGCATGTAGAAGGAGTGAACCATCTTGGTATATAGCATCTTTGCTCTAATGTGACAAAATATTGTTATACTCATCACTTGCCCATTCTCCTCAGAACATGGCAATGATGCATTGTTTCCTTAGCACACTAGGCAGCCCTTGTGGCATTTTCACAAAATAAACTAAGATGCACTCTGAGAGTGCAAACCTACGCCAAGGCAGCCACAGTGGTGGAGGTATCACAGCACCTCCTCCATTGCCTGTATAATTCATGCAGCATGTTCTGCTAGCCAGGCCGAACTCTATAAAGTTTAATTCATGTATGCATGTGTGAATGCCTGCCTGTGTGTGTGTGAAGAGGGAGGGCACTCATTGGGGGGGGGGGGGGGGGGGGGGGGGGGGGGAGTGAGAGGAGAGAGAGAGAGAGAGAGAGAGGAGAGAGAGAGAGAGAGAGAGAGAGAGAGAGAGAGAGAGAGAGAGAGAGAGAGAGAGAGAGAGAGAGAGAGAGAAAGAGAGTGCGTATGTGTGTACTTGTCCAGATGAAAACTATCTCACACCACACACCTGCTGTCCTTGGCTGCAGCCCTGACTTTGACCATAGCTTCCTCACTGAAAAGAATCTGTAAGGGAGAGAACAGTTTTGTGAAAGGACACCTAGAGAAGTTAGGGTAATAAATGGTCAGCTTGATAATTCATGGAAATCATGTCAACATGAAAATTAACCCTCAATTCACGCATGTATACATGTACAATCTGTTGGTAAACACTGTTTTCACTTGTAATAGTGCTAAAGGGAAGGTTTAAAAATAAAGCTAAAATGCATAAAAGTTTACTTCCCTTGAAAGGACAACTAACACACTTCCACATACTTGCAGAGAAACTTGACTTCAAATACACTTGATATCTTTTAACAGCAGCCACCACTTATGTGAATTACATGGCAGAATGCAAGTAATAATGCAAAAAATAATGAATGCAGAAATATTTTTACCAGTCTGAGCTGAAAATATAGAGGAATCAGAGGAAGATAACATAAATGAAATGCAGAAATCACCTTCCATCTTCTGTTCATGCTATCTTTTATAACCTCTTGTGTACACTTTCTTTTCCCTTGTTATTAATAAGAGGATCATACAATTTAGTTTGTGAAAATCACTTATTTCTTTCCTTAGCTTAAGTGGAGCCATTGCTAGCATTGTCTTGTATGTTCCACAACAATGTTTGAAAAATAAACACAGACACCAATACCTTTGAATCAATGCAAGCTGCAAATGCATAATCGACAAATAACTGAAAACTCTTTTCATCTTATTTATGCAAGCATGCACACACACACACACACACACACACACACACACACACACACACACACACACACATGTACACAAACACAAACACACACACACAGACTCACAGATGGAGAGAGATAGACAGACAGATATATACAAACTAATTGCGACTGACCCAGCAATATGTGTCCAAACATGTGGTCTGTGAAACAATAGGTAGGAGCAGTTTGCCATTTGTTAAATCTGCATAACTATTATCAGTCATTGGGAAATCGGATCATCCTGCAAAACTTTTGGGTATGTTTTTTCCTCAGCCTGTACCAAGTTTAGAGTTGCTGTGTATATAAGTATGCATAAATCGAAGTAATCAGCACTACATACACTTTCAGATGAAAATGTTTTTGTAAACTTCAAATACCTGGGATCTATTGTGACTGATGAAGGGCCCAAACCAGAGATACTGTCCAGGAGAGCACAAACAACAGCAGCATTGGCAAAGTTGAAGCCAATATGGCGTGACAGAAATATCACTCTCGCGTCGAAGATCAGGCTCATGCGCAAGTTGGCCATCTCTGTATTCTTGTATGCATGCGAGTCCTGGACACTCACATCTGAACTACAAGCCCTGGAAATGAGACGCTACTGCAAGATTCTGAACATCTCATATAAAGACCATGTCACAAATGAGGAAGTCAGCAACAGGATCAGGAGAGCATTTGGACAGTACGAAAACCTGCTCTCAATCGTGAAAAGAGGCAGTGGGCTGGTCAAGACCATCCTGCAAGGTACCGTACCAGGTGGGAGAAGGAGAGGCAGGCAGAGAAAGAGATGGGAAGACAACATCAAAGAGTGGACAGGCTTGACCTTTACTGACTCACAGCGAGCCACAGAAAATAGAGATCAATGAAGGAAGATTGTCCAAAAGTCATCAGTGGTGCCTCAACAACCCATCTCAGGGTTAAGAGACTGAATTGAATTGAAAATTGAAATATTCATCATGACATTTGGAGGCAACATGCCTTGGAGGGGTAACTATGAATAGATTTTAGAGAAAGAAAAAACAAAGTTGAGAAGTCACAAGGAAAAACAAAAGAAGAAGCAAACTCTGCAGTCTTTTGAAACATAAACATTGACATATATTTCATTCCAGAGGCACGGTCGTTCTTCCAGAGACTTTTAGTTGAGCTGAAGAAATACAGGATAAGCCGGTCAGAAATTGGGTCAGGCAATCCTAAAATAGCAATGGCAGCGAGAGGCTTGTTGGGCGGCTCATGCTCCCTAACTGGGGCCAGTGGCTACTTCTGGAATGTGAACATTCTTCTTTGCTCCATTGTTCATTGTAAATCGATGTATTACAGTATGAAAGAGCTGAACTTCCTCTTTTATACATAGGGAGGGAGGGAGAGGGAGGGAGAGAGAGAAAGAGAGAGAGAGGAGAGAGAGAGAGAGAGAGAGAGAGAGAGAGAGAGAGAGAGAGAGAGAGAGAGAGAGAGAGAGAGAGAGGGAGAGGTAGAGGTGGAGAGAGGGAGGTGGAGAGAGGGAGGTGGAGAGAGGGAGGTGGAGAGAGGGAGGTGGAGAGAGCAGGTGGTGGTGGAGAGAGAGAGAGAGAGAGAGAGAGAGAGAGAGAGAGAGAGAGAGAGAGAGAGAGAGAGAGAGAGGGAGGAGAGAGGGAGGTGGAGAGAGAGAGAGAGAGAGAGAGAGAGAGAGAGAGAGAGAGAGAGAGAGAGAGAGAGAGAGAGAGAGAGAAGGAAGACAGACAGACGAGACTGACACTCTTGTGTTCAGTAAGGATAAGGTTTTCGTTCAGCGTTCACCAATGGCGTTCATCTTCATAAGTGTGAACAATTGTGAACAATTGTGAACATAGTTCGGCTTCTTGTGGATGCCAAGTTTCAGATGACATGAGAAATGAGAGTATTGAGGGGGATAATTGTGACTACATCTTCAACTTGCACAGTCATCATTTGTGTGACTTTGTGCTTCCTCTTCATGAATGCAGTATTCTGGACGGCGAGAGGTTGGGAAAGAAAGTGAAAATCTCAGTGCACAAATAAGATGGCTCTTTCAACCTTCATAAATATCACTGTGTGAATATTTATTTCATATTGTTCAGTATGGACAGTTGTGACTGCAGTTTACCTCCTCTTGGATATACACTTATGGATGACAAGGGATGAACAAGAAGGGCAATGCCCACACGACTCACATGCTTGACCTTGACCTTTATATGACCTTGACCTTCAGGTGACCTTCAAGGTCAAGGTCAACCAACTAAACCTACCAATGACATCATACACAAAGAAATGCTTTACACATTTTTCCTACCAAAATACATGTGACCTTGACCCAAGGTCAAGGTCATCCAAGGTCATGCAACACAAAGCTGTTAATTCAAGGCATAGGAAGCACAATGGTGCTTATTGGCACTTTCTACCATGAGATAATTATGGTCACTTTTAGTGGTTCACTACCCCATTTTGGTCACATTTCATAAGGGTCAAAGTGACCTTGACCTTGATGATATGTGAACAAATGTGTCTCATGATGAAAGTATAACATGTGCCCCACATAATTATTAAGTTTGAAACAGTTATCTTCCATAGTTCAGGGTCAAGGTCACTTCAAAATATGTATACAATCCAACTTTGAAGAGCTCCTGTGACCTTGACCTTGAAGCAAGGTCAACCAAACTGGTATCAAAAGATAGGGCTTGCTTTGACCTATATACCACTTGTAGCTGAGGTCGCCATTCTCAATAACGTGGGAGAAAATTGGGAAAATGTGAAAAATGACTGTTTTTGAGACCACATTTATGGCTCCTGTGACCTTGACCTTGAAGCAAGGTCAAGTCACTATGTATGTTTTTTGAGGCCTTGTCATCATACACCATCATGCCACATTTGGTGTTGATAGACTTAATAGTCTCCGAGAAAAATCCAACGTTTAAGTTTTTTACGGACGCCCGCCCGGACGGACGGACGGACGGACGGACGGACGACACGGCTCAGTACATAGACTCACTTTTGCTTCGCATGTGAGTCAAAAATGGATGAATTTAACGATGAATCAGATAAGACCCTCTTCTTGTATGCCGCTGCTCTGTCAAATCATGTAGGCCAGTGCATGTAGTCAAATCGCATTCTATTGCTATTGCTCCACTAAATCAAGGAAAGTTTGCCTCTGACAGTTTAGGCAGGAAAACCCCCCGAATCTATATGTAACCGTAAATTACTTGGTGGCAAATTTGTTAAATGTGTTCATGCTACTTGTGCAACAACTAATAGCAGATAAAAGTTTACCTCAGAGGTGCTGTCTAAGCTAAGTCAGTGTTGGCTGCATGCCAATCCACAATCTATGAGATCAAATGCCTCTGCACACTCAGACATGATTCCTTCAGGGGAGCCAGGATGTTGGTCTTCTGCAGGTAGAGTGGGGAGGAGGGTTGTTGCCGTTTCATAGTGCAATCATAGTTCCCATCTCCACACTCAACCCATAAAAAATATCCACTGAGCATTATTTGTTGGAATGAATACCAAACTTTGAGTTTGCAGTGACTTTCAATATACTCTGCCAACTACTTGTATTATCAACATCATCTGTATTCCTTCAACACTGTCATCCCAACTACATAAATGACACCCTACATCTCCACTGCAGGCCAGCTAAGATGTAAAAAATACTAATAC